>PVLC010000956.1:0-68901 GCA_004027655.1 Graphiurus murinus | reverse complement strand
TCAAGCTCAAGTATCTTTTTAGATAAGGAAGAGGGATCAAAGGTCGGAGAGTGAGGAGATGTCAGTGAAGTTGAGGAAGGGGCATTGGGGAAGTAAGTTAATCCTACATATAACACAGAGATTACAAATCTGGTGTAATTGTATTACAGCGTCAGGGGCTGGTAGGTGTCCAGGTTTAAACCATGAAAAAAGGCAAGAACAGAATCCCGAGGACAACTGCGGAGAGTCTCTAGAGGGATGTCTTTCTCAGCTTCGAATCCTGACATCAACGCAAACACAGTGGAAAGAACCCTCTTCAAGATAAGCCGGAGGCCCAGGCCACATGGACATGTGAGTTGGAATAATCCAGAGAGAAACGTCAGGGCTTCTTTGTGTGGCTTAAAAAACTTAGGGAAAGAACCTGTCTCTAGACTGTTAAGCAGCAATTACTGGAGACTGAGTAAGTTCCCGGTTTTCTCTGGCTGTACTGCCTGACCCAGGCTGTCAACCTCCAGGGAAAGACACTCGTGGCTTGCAAGTCACAACCTCCTTTGGTGCCCATTAAATGAATGGTTTATTACACAGTGGCCAAGGCCAGAACTGCCAGATAGCACAAAATGCTCATGTCAAGGGAAGAAAACCATCCTGGCCTTCTGTTTCTGGAGTTATGAGGTGTCCTCTAGCTGGACACAGTGGCACACGCCTGTAATCCCAGTACTTGGAAGGCTGAGACAGGAGAATTGCAGGTTCAAGGCCAGCCTTGGCAATCTAGAGAGACCTTCAGCAACTTAGTGAGACCCTGTTTCAAAATAAAAAGGGTTAGGGGTGTAGCTCAGAGGTAGAATGCTCCTGGGTTCAATCCCTAGTAAAACACACACACACACACACACACACACACACACACACACACACACCACATGATATTTCCTTTTTCTTAGTCCCCTCTGTTAATGAAAGAATGAAATGAGATTTAGTTTCCATGATCTATAAAATGCTAATAATATTTTTTTTTCTTTTCTGTGGGGATTCAACCCAGGGGTATTCTGTCTCTGAGCAATACCCTCAGCCCTATCTATTTTTTATCTTGAAATAGGGTCTCGCTAAGTTGCTAAGGCTGGCCTTGAACACGTGATCCTCTTGTCTCAACTTCCCAGGTACTGGGATTACAGGCATATGTGACTGCACCAGGCTATGCCAAGGAAATCTTATGCTAAGAACAGTGTATGCTACTACTTATGCTAGAACCAATAAGAAGGATAAGAAGGAGTGTAGATATCACAAAGTATTGCAAAGGGTGCATTGTTGAGCTCAAGGTAGAAGTCTTTAGAACCTACTGAAAGTGTTAGCATAGGTATCTTAGTCCATCTTGTGTTGCCATAATAGAATACCAGAGACTGAGTAGTTTATAAAGAAAAGAAGCTTATTTCTCACAGTTCTGGAGGCTGGGAAGTTCAATATGCCAGCATCTTGCAAGGGTTTTCTTGCTGTGTCATCCCATGGCAGAAGGCAGAAGGGCAAGAAATTGCCAGTGAGCAAGAGGCAACCAAACTGGCTTTTAAAATAAGATTACTCTTGCAATAAATAACCTACTCTCACAATAATGACATTAATCCCTTCACGAGGGCGAGGGCTCTAATCACCTCTTATTAGGCCCTACCTCCCAACTCTGTTCCACTGGGGATTACATTTCCTACACTTGAATTTATTCAAACCACAGCAATAGGATTCTAAATTTAAATGGGGTCATTTCCTCCTATAATAGGAAACTGGTTTGTCATGATATTCAGGGGCTCGTAACTCAATGAACAGGAAGTGGGCTGCCTAGGCACATCAATTCCAGATTGTGGAAGGAAGTAGCAGCATACACAGTGTAATTTTGATTATAACGAGCCTTTCCTTAGTCTTATTACTATTGTCTGAAAATGTCCAGAGCCTGAGAGAACTCCTTTGTTTTGTGTATTACCTTCCACACCCCCGATGCACAAAACAAATTGAACTGTTCTAAAGATGTCATTTCAGTTGTTCTAAAATAAAATTTGTAGAAAGCTCTCCTGGAAGGCCTGCAGTTTAGTGAGATAGTGGATATGATCTACTAGTCACGAATAGTTTCCAATTTGCGTGTTATAAAATGATGCCATTATATTCTTGGAATTGAATAGAATTTGCCAGTGTTCATGTAGGAGTGCCTCTCTTTGCATCCTGTTCTATGAAATTTTCTCTCAGTGAAAGAGGCACCTTTAGCTTCTAGCACAATGGTAGGCAAAGTGGCTAAGGCTCCAGCACCCAAATTCTGGCCGTAGCATCTTATTGGAGTTTGGACGCTCTAGTCAACATCTTTGAGCTCCAATGTCCTTGTCTAAAATACAGGTTTGCATTTAAGAATTAAATGACATAGGTTTCTGATTAAAGATAGGAGATTTCCCTCTTGAAACTACGATGGCAGGGAATGGATAAAGCAAAAAATTAAATAGATGATCCCACAGGGGCATCGAGAATGGAAGATGACAGCAATAGAATTCTGGAAACCACTAAGCAGTCACACATGTGACAACAGGTCTGATATATGTGGAATCCTAACTGAGGACTAAGAAAGCTGGGCAGCAATGCTGTTTGCACTGAGAACTCCCAGAAGCTCAGAAGTTGCCCACAGAGGACCTCTGCAAGCAGGCATGAAGGTAAGACTGGAGCGGTGGTACAATCAATGGCCAGGAGTTCAAAGTGATGGATACTGATGCTCACAGTAGTCTGATTTTGAGGGAGACTCCTAGAGCCCAGGAATGACCTAGCCACACTGTGGTGCGCATCAGAATCATGTGGGGAGCTCACAGAGTCATGTGGGGAGGCCCAGGCTTCTGGAGGCAGGACAGGGTCTGGGCCTCTGGACTTCACTGTTTTCCCGTGGGAAGTGAAAGCGGCATCCAAAGGAGACCCAGAACAAAGCTGCAATCTCCCCTGTTCTTTCTACCCTCTACCCGAGTTTACACCAGGGATGGAGAAGGAGAGAATGGAAGCTGCTTGGTAACACCAAAATACCCCATTAGATCCCCAAACAAGGGAGAATTATCACCATCATACGGATCTCTAGAATATACATTTTTTTTTTTTTGTACTGGGGATTGAACTCAGAGGCATTCTACCTCTGAGCCATACTCCCATTTCTTTCTATTATCTATCTATCTATCTATCTATCTATCTATCTATCTATCTATCTATCTATCTAGAAACAAGGTCTTGCTAAATTGCTGAGGATCTTGCTAAATTGCTAAGGCTGGTCTTGAACCTAAATCCTCCTGTCTCAGCCTCTCAAGTACTAGAATTACAGGCCTGTGTCACCACGATATAAGTATTTTAACTTGCAAATATGGGAACCTATCCCACTCAATGTATCAACTAAAAGCATGTAAAGTGAATGTAGGGATGGGGGATATGTCGTTCAGTGGTAGAGCACTTGCCTAGCATGCATGAGGCTCTCGGTTTGGTCCACAGCACTGCAGGAACAAAACAAAAATGAAAACAGAAACAGAAAGAAGGAAGAAAGAAAAATAAATAAATTTAACTGAGCAAGAGAAGCAAAGGCAGAGAGGAGACGATGGGATCCCAGGCCCAGAAAACAGAGATGAAATTTTAAAACTAGATGAAGAGCTTTAGTAGGAGGATTTGGGACAGCTATATCAGGAGAGATCAGAAAATGTGGACATAAAAAGCCAGGTGTGGTGGTGCACACCTGTAAGCCCAGTACTTGGGAGGCTGAGATAGGAGGATAAAAGGTTGGAAGTCAGCTTCAGCAACTTATCAAGGCTCTCAGCAACTCAACAAGACCATATTTCAAAATAAAATAGGGCTGAGGGTATAGCTTAAGAGGTAAAATGCCCTGGGTTCAATCCCCAGCACCAAAAAAAAAAAAAAAAAAAAAAAAAAATTGGGCATACAATATACCAATAAAAGTATATTTTTCATTAATTAATTAATTTTTATTATTATTGGTGCATTGTAATCATACATCTTTGTTAGGTAAAAGCTGGTAGTAAAGGCATACATGCAGTACATGCAGACATTTCTCATTTAACCCTTCCCCAATTCCCGCCCCATTCCAATAAAATGTACCAATAAAGTATATTTAAAAAAAAGAAGGAAAGTGTGGGCAGATTTAAAAGTGAGCGGTGAGGAAGGTCAGAAAGTAAAAATAAGAGTAAAAAGAAATCCTAAACAAATTTTAAAGGGCTGTAGTTACTGTTGTTGCTGTGATGGAAGTGGCCTGAGAAACGTATGAAACTACAACTCTGGACAAAGTAAACATGGAAAACACCTGCAGGGCCAGCAGAGGCCCACAGAACTTGTTGGTCCATGGGGGAGTACCGCCTGGGAAGCACTGGCTCGCACTGAGCTGGCGATGCGGGTGGAGACGCTGCAGAGGGGATACTTTAACAGAGGACTCACTGATTCACTTTCTTTCACAATGATGGACCCATATGATAGAATCCAGATCAGTATTTTAGGGAAAAAATAAAGTCTGAGTCAGAAAGCAAGGGAAAAGAAGGAACGTTTAAAAAGGCTCTAAATCCAGCAAACGGGGTTGTGGAAGAAGAAAGAAAAATCAGTTGAAGCAGCAGGTGAAGAAGAAATTCAAGTGAATGTTCCCCAAAAGGGAAGGATCTAAAACACCAGAGGCATATCCAATTACTGACCAAAAATACGTAGCAGAAAGCAATGCTGCTTGAACCTTGAGACACTTAGAGCTTGAGGAGAGATGAGTCCCAAGGACCAGGTGGCAGGGGTATTAGCTCCTACTAACGCGTTAGGGGCAGAGGCTGTGGGATCAACAGAGGCCTGCTGCCTGGATCTGCAGGCGATGTTTTTCCAGCTGAGCAAATGGGGGAGGAGAGAGGTGGCTTCTTCAGTCTCAGCCATTCTGTGCCAAGAGGCTATAGAAATGGGAAATGTGGTCCAGGACTGAAAGGTCCTGTTGAGGCTCCATCAGAGGTACAGCGTGAACTCAGTACAGCACGCCAGGAAGCCTTGCACTCGTGTCTCAAAGTGCAAAATGTAAATCAAGAAGCTTCGGAATGTGCACTAAAAGCACTGTAAGTAGGACCAGGTTAATTTCCCTCATCTCTGACCTGAGAGGAAGAGTCCTACCCCTGACCACTGTCATAGACTGTGTGGCATCTTTAAGAAAAGCCTAGCAAATTTTAATCGTCAGCCTTCATTTACTTGCTATTAATGAATCTCTCTGCTTCTCCATAGTGTTTTGCATTTCTGTATGCTGGGCAATTTTTTTTTTCTTTTCTTTTTTTTTTTTTTGTGGTGCTGGGGATTGAACCCAGAGGCATTCTACCCACCCCAAGCTCTTTTTATTTTTTTTTTGAAGCAGGGTTTCAAAACAAAGCCCTCTAGGTTGCTGAGAGTCTCTGAGGTTGTCCTGGAACATGTAATCCTTCTGTCTCAGCCTCCCAAGTACTGAGATTACAGACATGTGCCACCACACCTGTCTGTTTATCTGCCTGTTCAAGGATGTCTGTAAAATGAGTAGCCTTCAAAGTTAGAGATAGGAGAATCTCAGGAAGAAGGTGTAGATTTGTTTATTCTCAGGTGTAAGAAAGATAATGTCTCCTCCAGTGTAAAGGTTAGTCAGGCTTGCTTCTAGCCCATCATAAAAGACTGAAGTTGGGCGTGGTAGCATAAGCCTATAATCCCAGTACTTGGGGGGGGGGGTGTGTGAAAAAGGAGGATTGCAGGTTCAAGAACAGGCTCAGCAAGTAGTGAGACTCTCATTAGCTTAGCAAAATGCTGTTTCAAAAAATAAAATAGGGCTGGGGGTGTAGCTCAGAGGTAGAATGTCCCTGAGATTAATCTCCAGTACATAAAAAAAAAAAAAAAAAGAGTGAAGTTGCCTATGGTCAGAGTTCTTCACCTGTGATACAAATCCATGCAGGTGCCTCTACCTGAGCCTTTCTAGAAGAGCCACTACTGTAGGACTGCAGGACTGGGGGTAGGGGGAGAGAATTGATATGAATATAAAATTCTCAATTGGGACTGAGTCCTAAGCTTAGAGAAAGGCAAAATCCAGTTGCTGTGCCACTGAGTAAAAAGTCCTTCGGCTCTGACCTAAGACCTCAGGTCCTCAGCCAGAGGACACTTTTAAACTATGGTGTAGAATCTCAGACATTTTGTTTTTTTCACAGTTCTTGACATATTTTTTTTGGAAAATTAAAGTTCTGGGAACAAAACCTTGCCTGGGACAATTGTCTAGAGGCTGGAATTTGGCTCATTTTTCTAAGTGTTGTGGGTGTGGGGCAAGTGTTTCAATACCATTTTGGGTCCATTTACTCCTTATTTATTTGCAAGTCTCTAAAAAGTAAAGCATGAGAGACTTGCCATTGAATGAATTCAACTTCCTGGAGCTGAAGAAACCATATTTATTACAGTGGAAAATAGCCCAGGTTACAGATGCTGAAAAACACAATCTCTTTCCAGCACCCAGGATCAAGAATCCCATTAGCGAAGACAGAGAAAAATAAGCAATAGAAGAGATCAAAGAGGCCATTACATGATTTTGCTTTTTAACTCCAAAGGTCAAGGAAATTTAAGTTTGGATGTTAATGACTTTTGATTTTTCACGTCTTTGGATTACGGCTTACAAGGGGATTTAAATTTGTTGGCATTTACTTGATTATCATTATGTTGACATTTTTATCTCATTGCAGAACCCCTGTAAAGCTGCACTTTTGAATGAGAAACACCCTAGGGACTGAGTTTTAGCTTCTGGCAAAATTTAGTCTTCTAGAGCAAACCATCATTAGCCATCAGACAGGCCCCTGGGGTTCAAGCTAAAAGTCTAGTTACTCAGAAATGTTCTGTAGCTACTGTTGGAAGCATTTATGAGCTCTCCCCCAACACACTGTGACTAATCTAATGTTTAACTCCTGAGCAACATCCGTCTTTCTCAGTTAGCTCCGAAGGCATTACAAACAAACCACACATAGCTCGAGTTTTATCTCCAACCCTTCCCATTGCGCAAGCACATCTACCCCCAAGGAGAACTTCAGGAAGACTGCCTGTACCCAGTTCCCACTGCATTTCCACGGTTCCAGCCCTTGGGAAAAAAATAAACCCACAGATGTGACAGAAGACACCCCAGCTCTGAATCCCCAGGAAGCTATGTTGGCCAATCCCCACTCACTAGCCACAGGACTGTGGAGCTGGTGATGCTTTGGTCACACTAAGATTATTTTTAGGCTGCCAAAAGAAGCTTGTTTTCTAAATCTCTGGGGCAGATGTTTGAGTGACCAAAAGAGAACCAGCTGGCCATCAGAGAGGCCAGGGCTGAAAAGGAAGAACCATTCAGAAAGAGGGAATCAGAACAACAATAAATCAGCCCCATGAGGCAAGAAGCCTACAAACTGCACGCAGAGATGAAAGCGTGACTCTACCCATTCCTCTCCCACAAACACAGTAGCTTCGGACTGGAGAGGAAAGCTGTAAAGTTGGAAGGTAAAACTGGTCTGCCCCAAGCACGAGCTGGTGACTGCAGAGCGTGTGCACGCCCCGATCACAGCTCCTCAGATGCAGCCGGGGAAGAGCTGCAGCTGGCGTCCCCGGAGATGCTCCGGCTGTTGCTCTGCAAATGAAATAACACTGCCCTTGTTCAGTGGAGCCAGGGCCCAGCCTCCTCCATTCACCATCCCCCGCAAACTCCAATGTGCTCAATGGACTTTGCTGGCGATTAGTTGGGTGGTTTTGATGCATACAAAGTAAACAGATATCTTGGTCACTTAAAAAGAGGTGAAATCACCTTTAAGGCCGTAGGAATGTCGTCAGATGTCATCAGTCATTAGTTTTTGTTTAACCCTCTCATGGTGGCTTTGTGTCATTTTTTCTAAAGAGAGGACAGTGTCCTCCCGGGGTGTTTAGTTCTGTGAACATGGATGCCGGAGGGGGGGGGATCTGTATATGTTCCTCCTTGGTATGGATGCCAAACTAAGGTAAGGCAAGTGCAGACATCCTCTCTCTTTCCATGTCCCCGGGACCTAGCAGGGGAGAAAACTGTGGGGTCTGAGGCTTTTCTCTGGGTTTGTGGGCTGGCTACTGAACGCAGACCATGGGGATCATTTCTCAGCTGGAGTTGGCTGCCAGGTTCACAGGTACCGACAAATGGCCGGGGGGAGGACTGTGATACACTTTACCCTAACCTCCAGATGACAAAATCAGGTGTGTGTGTGTGTGTGTGTGTCTAGAAAATTCTCAAGATGTGCTGGGCCTGTAATCCTAGTACTTGGGAGGCTGAGAGAGGAGGATCGCAGGTTCAAGGACAGCCTCAGCAAGTAGTGAGACTCTCATCAACCTAGAGAGACCTTGTTTCAAAAATTAAAAGAATAAAATAAAATAGGGGGAGGGGAATAGCTCAGAGGTAGAATGTCCTTGGGTTCAATTCCCACACACAGTCTCAAGACATACAAAAAGTAGAGGTGGAAGCCTGTTAAAAAAGAAGGTTGTAGGTTAGGGTTGTAGCTCTGGTAGAGCACATGCCTAGCATGCATGAGGTGCTGGGTTCAATGCTTAGCACCGCAAACGTTTTTAAAAATAAAAGGCCTAAAAAGAGGTAAACAAGAGGACTGGCAGGAAAGAAAGGAACAAGTTGTCAGAAATGCCTCAAGACAGAGCTGGGTCAAATCCCACTCAGCAGTAATAGTAAACTCGCCAGATTCTATACAAACCTTTTTTATGCAAAATTTTTAGAGCAGGTTTATACAGAAATCCTTACATAGCCCACAATGAAGAAAAATATTGTTCTGACAGGGCATTCCATTTAGGCAGGTTTGGGATGAAGAATAGGAAGAAAGCATCATCGTGGTCCAGTCTGGCTCACCGTCAGGTTCCGGGTGGTACCCTAAGTCCTCTGCTGCCTTTTCTAGAACAACATGAGCTGTGTTCTGGATTCTTCAGGAGCAGTATTGGGTTTGTGCTATTTGATTTATATTTCTAAGGACAGGTTTTTAAAAAAATACTTTTATTGGTGCATTGTAATTATGCATCGTAATGAGGTTCAAGGCGATACTGACAGACATGTATGCAGCACTTGGTGTCTCCCTCTGCACCCCACACCTGGCCCTTCCCTTCCTATACATGCTAGTGAGTTGGCAGTGAACCTTCAAACACCGACATATTATCTGAACCGCTCCCTTCCTTAAGCCTCATTTCTTCCTTCCCTACCTCCCTCCTCCAATCTTGAAGGGCACGTACTTCTTTAAGAATCTAATGAGCCTGTTGCATGCCTGTAATCCTGGTACATGGAGATCTGAGACAGAAAGATTGCAGGTTCGAGGACAGCCTCGGCAACCTAGTGAGACCCTGTTTCTAAACAAAATGTAAGGAGGGCTGGGGTGTAGCTCAGAGGTAGAATGACCCTGGGTTCAATTCCCAGTAACAAACAAAAGAAAACAAAAAAGAATCTGATGAGAAATGGTATAGTTGGGGTTGTATTTTCCATAAGAACTAAAGTCAGAATACTATAGTGATACATACATATCCATGTTTATAGCAGTGTAATTCATAATAGTCAAATCCTGGAACCAAAGCTTGGCATGGTGATGTATACCTGTAATGCTGGTACTTGGGAGGCTGAGACAGGAGGATTGCAGGTTCACAGCTAGCCTCAGAAACTTATGTCTTATGCAACTTAGTGAGACCCTGTTTCAAAATAAAAAATAAAATAGGGCTGCGCGTACCTTGGAGGCAGAATGCCCCTGGGTTCAGTCTGCAGTATGTCCCCCCGCCACAAATATGGAATCAACATAGACATCTATCAACAGATAAAAAAAATTGTGCAGCCGGGCGTGGTGGCGCACGCTTGTAATCCCAGCATTCGGGAAGCTGAGACCGGAGGATCCGGGTTCGCGGCCAGCCTCAGCTACCTAGTGAGGCACTCCGCAACTTAGTGAGACTCGGTTTCAAAATAAAGAATAAAAAATAGGACTGGGGGTATAGCTCAGAGGTAGAATCCCTGAGTTCAATCCCCAGTACCGCAAAAAAAAAAAAAAAAATTGTGCAATATATACACAATGGAATATTACTCAGCCATAAAGAAGAACAAAATTATGTCAGTTGCAGGAAAATGGATGGAACTAGAGAATATCATGTGTGAGATCAGTCAGTCTCAGACAGTCCAGGGTTCTATGTTTTCTCTCATATCTAGAAGCTAGAGTGAAAGCAGAAAACAAAAGGGGCTGCTGACAAATGAGGAGAGAGGCCAGTAGAATAGAGGAAGAGGGTTGGGGGAGGGCGCCAGGGGAAAACAGGAGACTTGGTTAAGGAAACAGTTCAAATGAGGCTATGTCCATAGACATGTCACTACTAATCCCACAAACACGTTCAGGGAGGGTAGAGAGGAGGGGGATGGGATTTAGAGAGAAACACACCAAGTGCTCTGTGCATGTGTGTGTCACTTTGAAGCTCACTATCATGTATAATAGAATGCACCAGTAAAAGCATAACAAAATTATTAAAATAAAAAGAATGGGAGGCAGCAATGAGAGGCTGCCCCAGGCTCTCCATCATCAGTCACATAGGGGTCTGCAAATTCCCGTCTGGGGGCCAATCCTGGCCCACTGCTTATTTTTGTAGTTTTTTTGGAACACAGTCATGCTCACTGGTTACTCATTGCCTATGGCTGCAGAGTTGGGCAGCAGAGACTGTTTGTCCAGAGAAGCCTGAAATGTTGGCAGTGTGGCCTTAGAATTGCTGACTCCTCATCTATAGGAATGGTCCATGTTCTAGTTCTACCCAGCCCCCTCTCAATGTTACTACAAAGAAAGTTTTTTTTTGTTTTGTTTTGTTTTTTTGTGGTACTAGGAATTGAACTCAGAGACATTCTACCTTTGAGCTACACCTCTAGCCTGATTTTATTTCTTTTTTTAAAAATATTTTTAATTTTTAATTTTTTTTATTTTTGCAGTACTGGGGATTGAACTCAGGGGCATTCTACCTCCAAGCTATACCCCCAACCCTATTTTTTATTCTTTATTTTGAAACAGGGTCTCACTAAGTTGCCAAGTGCCTTACTAAGTAGCTGAGGCTGGCCGCAAACTCGGATCCTCCAGTCTTAGCCTTCCAAATGCTGGGATTACAAGTGTGCGCCACCATGCCTGGCCCGATTTTATTTATTTGGAAACAAGGTCTCACTAGGTTGACAAGAGTCTCACTACTTGGTGAGACTGCTCTTGAACCTGCAATCCTCCTGTCTCAGCCTCCCAAGTGCCCAGCTGAACTTGAGGAGCATTTTTAGAAAACATAACTTAGCAAGTTGAAGGAGGAGCTGACAAGGGGAGACATGGAGAAGAAGCTGTATGGCTTGCTGGTCTACCAGGGGGCTTCCTCTCTTTTGAGTCAGTTAGTCTGATTGATTTCATCTTAAATTTCATTATAAAATAATATCAATAAGAGCCAGGAGTGGTGGTACACGCTTGTAATCCCAGTACTTAGGAGGCTGAGACTGGAGGATCTGGGTTCGCCGCCAGCCTCAGCTACTTAGTGAGGCCCTCCGCAACTTAGTGAGACCCTGTTTCAAAATAAAGAATGGAAAAATAGGGCTGGGGGCATAGCCTGGAGGTAAAATGCCCCTGGGTTCAATCTCCAATACTGCAAAATAATAATAATAATAATAATAATAATAATAATAACAACAACAACAATAGATAATAATAATAATATCAATAAGAGAGGAAGAAGCATCCAGCAGGGTGCTCAGCGCGTGGATGGAGACGCCAAGCCGGCTGTAGAGCCGCATCGACTCCCTCTGTGGCGTGGCTGTGAGCACCTGCTACCTGCTTCTGTGGCTGTGCCTGGTGTCGGCGGAAAGAGCATCAGGAAGAAAGAGAGATGTCAGCCCTGGGAGCTGGAGCGGAGGAATGGGTGTGCAGCATGAAGGCCACCTGTTTGTTACTCCTAGTACTCTCACCCCCATGGCCCCATCTCCCTCTCTCTCAGAGGCATTCTACCTGCAAGCTATACCCATAGACCTTTTTTAAAAAGTCTTAATTTTAAAATAGAGTCTCACTAAGTTGCTGAGGCCAGTCTCAATCCTGCGTTGTTACTTCTACTTTAGAAGAGTAACTGGAGCCAGGAGTGGTGGTGTACCCCTGGAATCCCAGTACTTGGGAGGCTGAGACAGGAGGATTGCAGGTTCGAGGACAGCCACAGCAAGTAGTGAGATTCTCATTAACCTAGCTAGACCCTGGTTTCAAATAAAAATTAAAAAATAGGGCTAGGGTGTAACCCGGAGGTAGAATGCCCCTGGGCCCAATCCCCAGTGCCACGAAAAATAAAAATTAAAAAAAGAGTAACTAGGCACACTGGTACACTCCTCTAACCCCAGTACTTGGGAGTATGAGACAGGGGGATTGTGGGTTCTAAGTCAGCATACTGTAACTTGGTGAGACTGTTTCAAAATTTAAAAATAAAATATGGCTGGGAGTGTAGTTCAGAGTTAGAACATACCTGGGTTCAATCCCCAATAACACACACACACACACACACACACGCAAATATTAAGTAAATAGATTGGTTTTAAGGGGAAGTAAACTCAACTATCCAAACCAGAGCTTTATCATCACATTTTTTTCCCCCGGAACTGGGGATTAAACCCAGGGCATTCTACCCCTGAGCTTCACTCCCAGTCCTATTTTTTATTCTTTATTTTGAAACAGGGTCTCACTAAGTTGTGGAGAGTCTCACTAAATAGCTGAGGCTGGCTGCGAACCCAGATCCTCCGGTCTCAGCCTCTCAAGTACTGGGATTACAAGTGTGTGCCACCACGCCTGGGTTATCAACACATTTTAAAAAAACATCTGTCCATTTACACATCAGGAACTGACTTTCTGATGTAAAACAGACAAAATTGGCCAACAGAGAAGCAGAGGGGACAGAGGTCTGGAGGGATTAGACTAGTTTCATTGAAGAATGCTGGGCTTCAAAGTAGTGAAAATCTTAAAACAAACAAACAGACAAACAACGAAACACCAAAAAAACCAAAAAACTTTTATACTGGGAATTGAACTCAGGGGAGTTCTACCTCTGAGATAGACCCCCAACCCTATTTTATTTCTTATTTTGAAACAGGTTCTTGCTAAGTTGCTGAGTGCCCCACTAAGTTGCTGAGACTGGCCTTGAATCTGTGATCCTCCTGTCTCAGTCTCTTAAGTTCCAGGATTACAGGCATGTGGCACCATGCCCAGCAATCCTGAAAATCTTAAAATCAAGATATGGAAGGGGGCAGGTATCCCAAGTGAAGGAATAACTACAAGGACCATGGTCTTTTTTTTCTGCAAGTGTCATCTACGGAGCAAAATCAGTACTTACGTAAAAAGCTAGGCAAGCAAAAGCCAGCAAACAAACAGCAAACAAAAAGCTAAGCCAGCAAACAGTAACACCAGGGGGTGGGGAAAGAGAATGCTATTGGTCTTAAATAGCTCTGTTCCTTTGAGAAATTTCTGCCCTGGATTCCATAGGGGAATTTCTGACCTCTTATATTTTGCTTTGTTTTGATTTCCCAGGCTCTGTGCTACCATGTTGCATAAGACATGGCTCCAACGAGAAAAATTACATGAAAATCTTTCAGTGTTCCCGAAGTCTTCCAGTGAAGACACCTTGGACTCAAAGCCCATCTCTGCAACTCACCCATGCACGGCCACAGGTGACTTTGCTATTTGCCTAAAAGCCAGCACGATCCCTGGAATGGAAACCAAGAGCAGACTCCCTGATCGCTTGGCGTAAGATTCTGACTGTGCGCCAGCATTACCTCCACTGGCACCTCAGAAACATATCTCAAGGATTCCTCACACCTTAAAGGCTTATAAATGGTGATAAAGTTTTCCTGAGATATACAGTACACAAATATGTCACATTATCCTGACACCCCCCCCCCATCATTTTGTCTATGGCTAAAGAAATTTTTATTTTGGTTTCATTTCTCAACTTCCAACTTCCTTTTAGTCTTAATGTATTCTACTTTATATTTCAATGTGTGGAACACAGATTTAGCCCCAAAAGAACATGAAGACCTAAGTTAATAAAAGTTGGGAGCCGGGCGTGGTGGTGCACACTTGTAATCCCAGTACTTGGGAGGCTGAGACCAGAGGATCTGGGTTCACGGCCAGCCTCAGCTACTTAGTGAAGCCTTCTGCAATTGAGTGAGACCCTGTTTCAAAATAAAGAATAAAAAATAGGACTGGGGGTGTAGCTTGGAGGTAGAATGCCCCCGGGTTCAATTCCCAGTACCGCAAAAAAAAAAAAAAAAAAAAAAAAGTTGAGGTGGTCTTATATAATAAGGTGTAGGGCTGAAAGGATTCTTTGAAATACCATACTGGAAGATACAAGACTGGAAGCAATGTACTTAAAGTGATAAAGTCATGACGTGACTTCCACAGTATTATTTTCACAAAAGAAAGTTTCTTGAGGGCAGAGAAACTTTTTTTTTTTTTTTTGGTACTGGGGAATTGAATTTAGGGGCATTCTACCTCTAAGCTATACACCTAATCCTTTTTAAACACTGTTTTATTTTGAAATAGGGTCTTGCTAAGTTGCTGAAGCTGGCCTCAAACCTGAATCTTCCTGTCTCAGCCTCTCAAGTACTGGAATTGTAGGCATGCACCACCATGCTTGACTTGAGAAACTTTATTATGTTCTTTGGTGACCCATATTTTATTTTCACTGAAATTTGAAGGAATTTTTCAAGTCCTAAAGAGGAAAATACAGTTAAATGCACACAGAGAGGATTCCTTTAATAGTATCTCCTATTTCATGTTCTCCTTTTTAGTCTGGGAAACCATCAATTATTCCTAACATAGACTTATACATTATAAACTGATACCACTGTACTAATGCCTATGTGTACTATAAAACACAAAACAAAGCCGGGCATGGTGGCGCATGCTTGTAATCCCAGCATTTGGGAGGCTGAAACTGAAGGATCCGGGTTCACAGCCAGCCTCAGCTACCTAGTGAGGCACGCTGCAACTTAGTGAAACCCTGTTTCAAAACAAAGAATAAAAAAAAAAAAAAAAAAAAAAAAAAAAAAAAAAAAAAAAAAAAAAAAAAAATAGGGCTGGAGGTGTAGCTCAGAGGTAGAATGCCCCTGAGTTCAATCCCCAGTACTGCAAAAAAAACAAAAACAAAACAAAACAAAAAACAAAACAAAAAAACCTCCAAACACACACACACACACACACACACACACACACACACACACACACCCCAATCTAAAATAAGATATGATCTATACAAGTTCTAATATTTCCCTCCCACATCCCCAGAGACCACCTGGCTTCTCCTCTGGATGTGTCTACCTCTGTGCCATGAGACTCAGGTGTGGAATGCAGTGTTTGCCTTTCTCTGTAAATAACCAGAGTTGTTTACTTCCTTGAGAACTGCAAACTACACGGATAAAAACTCAGCTTGGAGCCAGGTAGCATGTCGGAACAAGCCCTTGAAAATGTGCCGCAAGAATGAGCCTAATTTGAACGTCAGCAGTTCTGGGGGCAATTCATTCTGGCCAAATAATTATTATCTTCTCCCTCCCCCACCCATTTAACTAATCACTTCATCTCTTTCAGTATGAAATGAAACCAAACCAGAACCACCCCCCAATCTAAATCTTATTTTCTTAGGCCAGCAACAATTGCAGCTTTTTCTTTCTTATCTTGCTCTGGCAATTTTGCACGCCTCACTAAGTTTCACGCAATGACTTATTTCTGTCCCGTGCCAGTGAAGTGTTGCTTAAGGAACATCCAAGTGACCTGAGACCTGACGGGGGAAGTACGGGCCCGTGGGGAAACAGTAGTTCACAAATCAGGGTCCTGGAGAGGAAAATGTACAAGTCAGCGGGTTAGGGGTCAGCATACACTGGTGCCTGGAATAATACTTTCTGTGTCCGCAATGCCCATCTATATACCAAGGAATCTGTGTCCAGAAAAGCCAACGAGAACATGATGTGCCTGCAAGTTTGCGCCTTGATGGATCTGGAGCAGCTTGGGGATCTGTTTACAAATTTCCCATGAGCACCAAGAACCCTTCGGCCTTACTGGCCTCCCGTCCCCTAACAGCAGAAAGGAGACAGGCCGTTGGGGGCCTGGCACCTCCTCTTATGTCAAGGCCGTGCAGAGATCCCAGGGTTTCAAGCAGCCCTAACAGGACACCCTGAGGAGCCCTGCCACGTTCACTTTCTGCAACCTGGGCAAGCCTCAGAATCACTTCGGAATCTTTGGAAAACAGAGGCCTGGGCCTCGCCCATCACAGACCTGCGGAATGGGCCTCTCGCGGTGTCACCGAGGCCTACACCACGCCCTCCCGCCAGGAGTCTGCGCATGTGTGTTTGCGCATGCACGCGTGTCTGTCTGTGCACACTACGCCCCAGTGCGCTTGTGGAGTCCGAGGTTTTTCCTTTGTGCCTCCTCCTTTTCTTCCTGGCTCTGGCGTTTTCCCTCATCTTTGTCTATGTCTACACTGTCTATTCCAGGGGAACACATCTGTTGTCATCGAGCTCGGTGCTCTTCTCTCTCATCATGGATTCCAAACCTATAAAATGAAATGTTTTGGCCGGTCCTGGTGGTGCTCGCCTGTAATTCCAGGACTAGGGAGTCTGAGACAGGAGGATCACAGCTTCGAGGCCAGCCTTAGAAATTTAGCAAGGCCTTGTTTCAAAATAAAAATTGAAAATGGCTAGGGATGTAGCTTAGGGGTAAAGCACCCTTGGGTTCTATTCCCAGTGCTGAAAAAAAAAAAAATGTTTGGACCAGCTAGTGCCCATGGTTCCCTGGCACTCTGATGCTTCATGTGTATTGACCAGAGCCCACATACTTCCATTTTGGTTTTTTGTTTTTGTTAAAAATATAAAAAGGGAGAGACAGGCTTCAGATTACTTAGGAGGCATTGCCTGTTTCACACTTACAGTTCTGAAAGTTTCCCTCTTTATTTTAAAGAGTCACTCTCAGCAGCCTTGCTGTGTCTGGCTTTTTTCCCTGATGCCTTTCTGGCAAGTTTTTCACCTGCATTTCACCTATTACCTTGACAATAACTGTTGGGATGTTTAATCCTTTGTTGGTGCTATTGATTTGTTAAAAATCAAGTCCTAAATTCCCTATCTGCTCCCGCTAAGCTTAAATACCCATCCAACCAACCAACCAACCAACCAAGCAAACAAAAGCCAAGACCCTACTTATTTGTTAATGAGGTGTGCTACTATGAATTTCCTGTCTTAAGGAAAAGGATACTGTGTTCTCTTAAGGCTCTACTTGGAGAAACAATCCCCGTGTCACTGATATGCTTAGCTCACACAAAACTTCCCCGAATGGTGAAGCAGACCAGCTTTCTAGTTTGGAAACACAAACAATAAACGCCTGCTGCGCACCAGGCCTGTTTTAAATTCCTGGTATGCTGGGGAAGACGGAAACGTGAGTGGAGTTGATCAAGTGACCAGAGGTGTACAGGGGCATTATGGGAACACGGAGGGTAAGTCAGATGTCTACCTGTCCGGCCATCTGTCCACCACGCATCTCCTACATATTCATGGAGAGACTACAATAAGCACCTGGCATGGTCCCTGCCCTACAGACCCTCCACTAAAGGGGAAGGATGACACTATATAATGGTCACATGAATAACTATGTCATTACAGTCTCTGTCAAGGGTCCCGGCAGGTGGGAAGTGTGCATCTGGGAAGGCTTCTGGAAGAGGTGAGTCCTGACGACAGGCAGGTAGGAAGCAGATGCCCAGAGAGAAGAGCAGAGAAGGGGATCTAAGCAGAGACTGTGATGGCCCTGGGTTCAGAGGACTCTGAGGCCTAGTAGCACTGCCTGCTGGCACCCATAGAATTAGCCAAATCTTAACACTCCACCCTCAAGCTTAGGGAAAGAATATTTGCTTCTCCTACAAAAAGCAGGGAGCCCGGAGCCAGGGTTTCTCTGCATGAATAGTTTTAGTCTGTGAAGATCTGATTTCCAGTCAGATAGCATGTCTTCCTGTTTTAATACTAATCATAGCTTTGGGCACTTGGTGCTCATTGTTCTTTATATTAGACTCTTAAATTCAATTCACTAAAAAAAAAAAAAATCTAGCTGAGGTCCAGAGGAGAGAATATCCTATCTGGGACAGTTTGTATCTATCAGCGATGACACTTTCAGAGGCTGAAAAGACTTTTATCAAAAAGTCTTTAATGCCCAGACACTTCTGGAAACACTTAAAGTAGACTTTTTTTTTTATCAATTATTCTACCCCCCCCACAAAAAAACAACCCACAAGAGAACCCCTTCTTTCTTTCTGAGGATGCACAGCTACCCTGGAGATGCCATCTCATCTCCCTGCCCCTGCTACCACCAAACAAGGTGTCCAACACCTAGATCAGACTTACAGAGCGGTGAGGTCCAGCTTTGTGCTTCTTTCCCTTGGAGAGAGGAGGTCTTCTAGTTTCTCCAAAATGCTAACTGCCCCAAAGTTCTCCAAGATTTCCCCAAACTTATGATTCCAGAAATGCTGGAAGCAAGCAGTTCCCTGGATGCCAGAGGAAGCAGGATACAGGTCTCCTGATTGATGCGCTAAATACACTCTTCCTAGCTGAGCTGTGGCAAATGAGCATTCAGCAGAGACAACCATTACTTCCATTTTGGGGTTTTTTTTGTTTGTTTGTTTTTGTTAAAAATATAAAAAGGGAGAGACAGGCTCCAGATCACTTAGGAGGCGTTGCCTGTTTCACACTTGTAGTTCTGAAAGTCTCCCTCTTTATTTTAAAAAGAGTCACTCTCAGCAGGCTAGAACATGGATATCTCCCCGCCCCCCAAAAGATCTCATTTTTTTCCCAGATGAACTGTAATTGTTTATACTTGGGACAGTACACGCATCCTTTTTGAATAGTCAGTAACAACAATGCATGTGCCAGTCATTTTATCGGAGGGTACTACAGGTCTCTCAAATCTTAATCTGAGTCCAAATCACCTGCATGGCTGATCCAAAACAGATTGCTGGATACCATTCGAAGAACTCCAGACTCAGCAAGTGTGGGGTGGAGCCCGGGGGTTTGTATTTCTAACAAGCTCCTGAGTGACGGTCATGCCGCCAGTCTGGGGACCACACTTTGAGAAGCACTGCTCTGCAGACAGCTTTATGATTAAGAAGCATGTACCGAGTATATATTGACTACAAAGCACTTTGCTGGATATAGGCAGCCTAAGGAAGTAAACCTGGGCTCCAAAAAATTACAAACTTGAGTATTTTCTTTCCTCCCCTCAAAGGGATAAGCAGGCAATGAAATAGAGAAGGGCAGGAGCTAAGCGTCAGGCACAGGCCTTAGCGAGACCAGGAGAGGGAGGACAGATGGCTGCAGCTGCTTCAAGCAGAGGGAGCCTTTCCATCTTTGAGAGGAAGGCAGTGCTTCGATAACCCAAGAGGAGGCACAGATCTTGGCTTCAACACTCAGCTGCACCCCCATGAGGGTCTTTTTCCACCAGCCACGGGACAGGAAGAGAATGGCTCCTCACTTTCCAAGCAGCAGCAAGGCCAGCTCGGGAATGCTGCAGCATCCTGTGGGCTGCCATTTCCAGTGGAGGAGGAAGCAGGAGACCAGACCCCGTGCAAAGAGGATGGTGAAGGGCCAGGGTGGGCAAGTGTTGGGGCAAGAATTATAAAGAAGAGTCAGAGGCTCAGGGAACCAGATTGTGCTTAAGGCTTGTTAGAGAACTGGATGAGCTTTGAGGGAAGAGTTGGGAGTGGTCAAGGAGTAATGGAAATCATGGGGGAAACTTCCTCGTTCAGCCCCTGTTATATTATTTCAGGTATTATACTTGGTCCTAGGAGTAGAGAGATGCTCAAGGCCTCAAGGTCCTTGCTCTGAAACATTCATTTTAAATGAGAAAGACAAAGCTGTAAAAAGATAAATTATGCCAGTCATGGTGGCACACACCTGTAATTCCAGTAGTTGGGGGGTTGAGACAGGAGGATTGCAGGTTGGGGGCCAGCCTCAGCAATTCAGCGAGGTCCTCCGCAACTTCACAAGACCCAGTTTCAAAATTAAAAATATAAAAAGGGCTGGGGTGTAGCCTGGAGGTAGAAAGATCCTGGGTTCACTCCCCATATCCTCTTACCACCCCGAGAAAAAGGAGTTGGGATTTTAACCTCAGGGTGATAAGAGCCGCTGAATTATATTAAGCACTTGAGTGACATGGCCAGATTCCCATCTAAGTTACTGTCACTGCAGAGTAGGAAATGTGACAGAGACAAGAGGGTCCAGGAAGAGTAAGTAGTCCGGCAGGCAGGACCGCAGGTGGAGTGCAGGAGGGGCCGGACCTAGAGATTGGAGACCAAAGTGGCAGGTTTGAATCACAGATGTGGTGGTGACATTGGAGCAGCCAGCCCCCATGGAGAGGGAACACAGCTGAGGTGTTTCACTATCCTGTTCCTGCTTCTTTTTTCCTTCCTTTCTTTCTTTTTTCCCGCTTCTACTCTTTTAAACTTGATATTCACCATATGGTTTCATCCTGAGCATGGCTGGTCCCTTTTGAAAGGCAAATCTCATTGCTCTTTATTGAAGCCTTGGAAAAGAAATCACCAGGGGAACTCAGGACAGATCTTTAGCACTGATAGTACATCTGCTCAACCTAAGTGCTTGGGGCACACTGCAGTTAACAGGTGCAAAAACAGTCCGTGTCTGAGTGGACGTGGGCAGTGGGTCTACCCATCCCGGCCTGTCAAGGCGAAGTATTTGCAATGCACTGATGGGGTAGTACCAGGTTGCCTTCGCTTGAATGGTTTAGTTTTCAAAAATGATAAAACAGGTCTTGGGTTGTGAATATCTAAGAAAACTGTTTCCATAGCTCATCACCTTCACAGAGCGCGGCAGGACAGACCCTGCCACCCACAGGTCCTGTCTCAAAACTGGCTCTCCTGGCCTGAAGGTGGAGCTCAAGGGAGTGGCTAAGAAGTGACAGGCATCCAGGTCCAGGGGACACACAGGCCTGGGAACCCTCTTCCACAAGTGCTTCATGAGGGGGTGGGGCAGAAGGGGTGCAGAGAAGGGAGACTGTTGAAGTAGAATCATTTCTGTTTTTTTCCCAATGACAATAGTGAACAACTTCTTCTTCTTCTTCTTCTTCTTCTTCTTCTTCTTCTTCTTCTTCATCTTCTTCCTCTTCTTCTTCTTCTTCCTCTTTTTTGTTTTTTTTGGTGGTACTGGGTATTGAACCCTGGAACCCTGGGACATTCTACCTCTGAGCTCCCAGCCCTTTTTATTTTTTGTTTGGAAACAAAGTCTAAGTTGCTGAGAGTCTATTTCTGAGGCTGGTCTTGAACCTGCAATCCTCCTGTCTCAGCCTCCCATATACTGGGATTATAGGTGTGCACCATCACATTTGGCTGTAGCCCTGCTTTTAAATTCAGTTTTAAAAAACTCCATGACCAAATGCACTGTCTAAATCCAAAGATCCATGAAACCAGTCATCCTGCGCCCCTGCCTCCTGGAGTTGACAACTGAGTGGAGGAAATGTGCCTTACTTGAGTATTTATGAAATAAATCTGCTACAAGCAGTTGGTAGGAAAGCACATGCATGGCCATGCTGCCAGAGCTGATGAATCTAATACAGAGAGCGTATTCAGGAAAAGTATCTCTGCAGAAGCGGCATCATGGCATCCAAAAGAGGAATATGAGACAACCATGCGAGAGGTTTCCAGAGATAGGACAGCATCTGCAAAGGTCCTGTGGCAGGCATACGAGAGGTTGTGAGAAAGGTACTGTGCTGGTGTTTGGAGCTAATGGTGAGCTTGGTGCAAGGGCAGGATCAGGACTGCACCAGAGGAAAGTGCAGGCCCTCTCAGTGGGAATGGAATCTCTACCCTAACCAGGGGTGTCATGGTGAGATGTAGAATGTTGTAATCTTATCAGCGAGAAATCCCCTGTAAGTAGATTTACTGGGCCATAGCCTAGGCAGGTGGGGCATGGCTGGAGAAGGTGGTTCCCTAGAGGTGTGGCTTTGGGGACTGTGCTCTGTCTTTGGCTCCCCTTGCCAGCTCTCTTGCTCCCGGCATCCGTGACGTGAGAGCAGAGCCCTGGCTCTCTTGCTGTTTCTGCCTCCCACCACCATGCCCTGAGCTCCACAGATGAACCAGCCTCACAGGGAGTGAACCCCTGAAATCTCCAGAACGCTGAGCAAATGAACCTTCCTTCCTAGAGGCTGAGTGTAGTCAGGTTTGCTGGTCAGAGCAGGGGTCACAGGAAAGGCACGGAATGTTGCCATAATACAGAGAGATGGGAACCGTCGCATGTTTTTTTTTTTTTTTTTTTTTTTTTTTTTTGTGGTACTAGGGATTGAACTCAGGGGCATTCTACCTCTGAGCTATACCCTCAGCCCTATTTTATTCTTTATTTTGAAACCGAGTCTCACTAAGTTGCGGAGTGCCTCACTAGGTAGCTGAGGCTGGCCGAAAACCCAGATCCTCCGGTCTCAGCCTCCCGAATGCTGGGATTACACGCGCGCCACCACGCCTGGCTCGCATGGTTGTTTAAACTGCCCACCTCAACCCCATTCACTGACCCGGGTTGCCTGCTTTCACAAGTGAGTCTTCTGAGAAAGCTCTCCTTTGAGGAAAGTGGCCGGAAAAATGTTTGCAATCAACTATGGGAAGCGGGGCGTGATTGCACATGCTTGTGATCCCAGTATTTGGGAGGCTGAGACAGGAGGATTGCAGGTTCAAAGCCAGCCTCAGCAACATAGCAAGGCTCTCAGAAACCTAGTGAGACCCTGTTTCCAAATAAAGAAATAAAAAATTGGACTGGGGGCATAGCTTGGAGATAGAATACCTCTAAGGTTCAGTCCCCAGTATCCCCCCGCCCCCGCCAAAAAAAAAAAAAAAATCAACTATGGGCCCATAGAATGCCCATATGCATATTATAATACAGTGCTTCTCCTTCAAGTGCTTTCTTTCCTTTACTGGAAAATCGTAATATACCAATTTTGTTAAAGCGAAATGCTTTTACTGCTAACTTCCAGAAAATTGATGTAGGGAATCTAAAAGCTTGTGATGTTTATGATGTGAATGATGGTCCCTTAGATGTGATACCTTTGTGCAGTCTACAACCTACACAACCATGCCCAGTGGCCTTGGATCCCCAAAGACCAAAAGGAAAGGCGAAAAGCAACTTTTTTCTTTTTCTTAAAGTAATATAGCATGCTATGGCAAATATGGTGAGATACTTTTTTTTTCCTTCAAAGGCCTTATGATCAACAAAACTGACTTTTCCAACACTTAGCCCATGCTACCTAGGTTGAAAACCAGTGGAAAAGAATAGCAGGTTTCCAATAGCAGAAGAAAGGTATCCTCCTCCTGGGCAGCAGGGGCTACTAAGAGTGTATATTAAAAATGACGCATCCTAAGCCAGGCACAGTAGTGCATGCTTGTAATCCTAGTACTTGGGAGTCTGAGGCAGGAAGATCACAGGTTCTCAGCCAGCCTCAGCTACTTAGTGAGACCCTGTTTCAAAAATAAAGAATAAAAAAAAACAGGGCTGGGGGTGTAGCTGGGAGGTAGAATGCCCCTCGGTTCAATCCCTAGTATTGAAAAAAAAAAAAAAGAAAGATGTGTGTTTCAGATCTGGGATGCACAGAGGAGACCCTAGAGCCACACTGCACCCTGTTAACCAAAAGCCCTCTGACTGGGTACACCAGGCGATGAAAGCAGACCTGACCTCGAGGGTGTGACTCACCACGGGCTGTATGAGGAAGAGCTACATGCTGTGCGGGGTGTCCTGGTATGATTACAACTGGAGGATGTACTGCACACAAATGTATCTGAATGGGTTTTGTGTTCTATTAGTATTCTACTTTCTTTTTTTTGCGGTACTGAGAATGGAACCCAGGGGCATTCTACCTCTGAGTTACACCCTCAGCCCTATTTTCTATTCTTTATTTTGAAACAGGATCTCACTAAGTTGCAGAGGGCCTCACTAAGCAGCTGAGGCTGACCCCGAACCCGGATCCTCCAGTCTCAGCCTCCCAAATGCTGAGATTACAAGCATGCGCCACCACACCCGGCTCTAGTATTCTACTTTCAACCAGAAATCTCACAATCTAAGTTTCACTAGCAGTTGTTTTCAAATACTCTATCAAGAAGCAGCAGCAACAAAATCCTTATATATATTATAAAGCTTCCCAGAAATTGATATAGGCACGGAACAACCCCAAAAGCCAGTTATATTCTTATTTTGTCCACAGCATCAATTTTTTCCCTTAAATGAAATGTATTATCACCCTTGCAGATGTTTCTTGAAGATTCTGAGAAAAACCTAAAAAAGAACGTGCTGTGTTCCTCTCCAGTCCTGGTGTCTATCACAGTACCTCAAGCGTCTCTCCTCTGATCCAGGCACCTACATCTTCAGGGAATGCATCATCACAACAGGGCAGTCTGGGAAAAACCAGAGTCACACTTACTGATGCCCGGATGGAAGGAGAGCCGGTTCCCTCCTCCTCCTCCCCGTCTGGCTCTTGGTCTTCATTGTCAGTCCAAGAAGACACATCCTCTACCGAGCTGGTCAGGTCAGGCAAACTCTTGGATGTTAACCTGAGCAGTTCCTCCTCAGAGGTTTCCTGTGGGAGAGCAACAAAAGGCCTGAGAATGCCTTGGTACCAACCAGTTCTGCCGACCTCAGCAGCTGGGGCAAAGCCCGGGAATCCTCCCCTGGGTCCCTCCAGCCGGCGTCCGCCTGCCTCTCCTTTCTTCTCCAATGGCGTTGACTGTTTCTTTCCTCCCCTGCAGTATATCTCTAACTTCGCTTGTCTTTGAGCTCCTCTCAGCAAATACCATTTCTACTCAGGACCATCTCCCCAGGCCCAACTCCGAGCTCAAATATCCATTACATCTTCCTCCCTGCCCCACCAGCCAACTTGGTAGTAAATGCTCATTAGAAAGAGATTAGATTGTTTATTGAATCAAAATGCCAACCTGGAGACATGATAATGTCTTTTCACTGAAGGCAGCCCTTGAACAACTTTGAAAGGTCAACAACAATACATGGAATCAGACTCCATTAGGATCAGACCTCCTGGGGCGGTACAATGAGGAGGGGGGGCTTCGTCAACACAGCTTTTTGTTCCTATGCACAGAAAGGGCCAGAGCAGGTGGTGGGGTACAGTTGAGATCAGAAGGTGCTCATGGTGACCCCAGTTGCTTAATGAGGAACACAGAAGAGTGTAGTGTTCTCCTGGGAAATGCCGTGAAACCTGATGTTGGGGTGCAGGGAGGGAGGGAGGGAGGGCTGAGGAGCTGCTCCAAGGCCATGACCAGCAAGAGGACGTGGCCTCTCCCATCCCCCATGGCAGCCATTTCTACTGGGAAGGAAACTTGAAGAATGATTAATTATCAGATTGCTTGAGGGCTGACAGAACAGAGAACAGATTAAAAAAAAAACCCAAAAAACCCATCTTAAACAATGAACTTTAAAAACTACTAGTGATTTGGCACCGGATGACAGTGATGTTGGTTTCTACCTTCAAGGATGTGGAATTAGACTAGTAATTGTGAATACTACACTGTAAGGAGGTGTTTTATTTTTTTATTTTGTACTACTGGGGATTGAACCTAGTGGTGTTCTACCTCTGAGCTACACCCCAGCCCTTTATATTTTTTGTTTGGAAACAGTCTTGCTAGATTGCTGAGGATGGGCTTGAACCTGTGATCCCCCTGTTTCAGCTTTCCAAGTGTTGGGATTATAAGCGTACACTGCCACACTTGGCTAGCTATGCTAGTAGGCTATTAGTTCTTGACTAAGGAAACGAAAAAGTTATTAAGCAAAAAGTGAGTTCATTTCTTTTCTATGATGTCAATTCTGCTGGACCATCAATAGAAGAATTAAAAAAAAAATTTCCCAATTGGTTGGTAAATTGCACAGCAGCTAAAGGAGAGAATAATTTGGGAGGCTGAGACCTGAGAATCTGGGTTCACCGCCAGCCTCAGCTACCTAGTAAGGCCCTCTGCAACTTAGTAAGACTGTTTCCAAATAAAGAATAAAAAACAGGGCTGGGGGTATAGCTCGGAGGTAGAATGCCCCTGAGTTCAATCCCCAGTACCACAAAAAAAAAAAAAAAAAAAAAGTTAAATAAATAAGTAAATAAAGGAGAGAATAATCCATGGCCATGAAAAACAGTGCTGGAGAAAAGTCTTTCCTAGGTGGAAAGATTCTTACCATATGCTCCTCAGTGAACAAGCAGATTAAAATAAGCTGTAAGAAGCATGATATTAATAATGCATGTAATAAGCTAGTTGTAATAATATGAGATAACCATAAGGACAAACCTTTCTTTTCTTTTTTTTTTGCGGTACTGGGGATTGAACTCAGGGGCATTCTACCTCCGAGCTATACCCCCAGCCCTATTTTTTATTCTTTATTTTGAAACCAGGTCTCACTAAGTTGCGGAGTGCCTCACTAGGTAGCTGAGGCTGGTCTCGAACCTGGATCCTCCGGTCTCAGCCTCCCAAATGCTGGGATTACAAGCATGCGCCACCACACCCGGCGGGAAGGACAAACATTTCTCCACTGCTCTCTCTGACCAGTTACACTGTGCAGAGCCCTCTCCATCTCTTTTAATCTTCATGACATACTCAAGAATAGTTTCTGATTCTCAGTGTACAGATTAGAAAGTTGAGCTCCACAGATGCAACAACTTGTCCAGGACACACAGCTTCTCAAGGGCTAGGCTGGCACTGAATTCCAGGTGTGACTGCCTCTAGTGTGAACTGTCTCCTTGTGTTTGATTCCTTTTAAAAGAAAACGTATGTGCACACTGCACACATATACACATGTTCTTGGCTGGAAGGACATACCACTTAGTAGACAGTCCTATTGGTGGCATTATCAAAATTACATCTTTTTCTTCTCTGTATTTTTTCTGGGTTTTCTGCATCAGATATAGATACATGTTGTTTGTTAATAAATATCAGGAATGAAAACAAGAATGAGAAAGAAATCTCTATTACTACCTGATGCTTCCACAAATGTCAAAACAAACTTGGCTATTCTGAGTTTACTCAACAAAATCTTTCCAAGCTTCTACTATAAACAAGCAACATATTTTTGTGGAAACATGAAACAGCCTTTCCACAAAAAAGTAACTGCTGTATTTCCAAAACAATGCCTTTGAGTTTTATGATAAGGTGACTATTATTTATGATAACAAGAATTTACATTATTATTATTTTTTATATTTGGCAAGTCAGAAGCTCCCCCCCACCCCCGTTCAAATAGTGGTATGGTTTGGCGATGGAAAAGCTCATGTGTTGGCAAGGCAACAAGGTTTAGAGGTGAAGTCATTAAATCAGGGCTCGGACCTCATCAGAGGATAAATTCACTGGTGGATTAATAATTGGAATGGACTTAGTGGGTGGTAAACATAGACAGGTGGGGTATGGCTGGAGGAGGTAGGTCACTGAGGATGTGACCTTGGGGACTACATATGTCCCCGGCGCCCCTCAACTTCCCTTCCCAGCTGTCCTAAACAGCTTTCCTTGGCCACACTTTGCTGCCATGATGTTTCTGCCTTGTAGCTGACCCACCATGGACTGAACCTTGAAACTATAAGCCAAATAGATGCTTCCTCCTTAAGTTGTTCTCATCAGGTATTTTGGTCAGAGAGATGAAAATAAATAAATAAATAAATAAATAAATAAATAAATAAATAAATAAATAAATAAATTTTAAAAAGCTAACTAATACATATATGAAGACAAAATCAAGGACCTGCTCTTGTTGGATAAGAAAGAAACTAGTACCAAGAGGAGGCTAAAGATTGGTGCCTCCTTTGCTCCTCTGCACTTCGGCTGATAGAGGTGAAGTTTAGGAACAAACAGCAGGCTGTGCAGCTTATTTCCTGATTGCAAATGGGACACATGGCGAGATGTGGAAGGTACCACTCCCCCGAGGTCTGAGTCGTGCCCAAGAGCCCATGAACTGAGAACTGGAACGGACACCCATTCTTCATTCCTGAATACTGCTCAGCCCTGCAAAACCCCAGCAAGGGTCCCTAAAAGCCAAAGCCTCTGGTGGGAACACTTTATCTTTTTCTAATATCATTGGCTCTGTGGTCCTTTACATCTTACTTGCCTAGAGGTGTATGAGAAGCAGCATGAGCTTTGAAGTCTACTGGGCTCAGCATAAAACCTGCTCCTGCTGTTTATTCCATGTGTCCTAAGGCGAGTTAATTAACCACTGGGATTTTGATCTCATCCTTTGGATAAAAAGGACTAATACCTGTCTCATAGGATTTATTTTTTTTTAAGAATGCAATGAGATAATAGTAAAAAGCACTGGGCACCTTATGCAGGTAGTGTCCTTTCTTCCTGTAAGGTGGTGTGTGAGATGAGATTGGGCAATCATCCACAAACTAGTTTTCAAAGTCTGGTGAAGGCTCCTTAATTATCAGCTCCACCCATGGGTGGCCCTCTCTTGTTTTTATCTTATGTTTTCTTTGTGTTTGTGGATAACAGCTTGACTTAGAAAAGATATCCCCTTCCTCATTCTCCAAACTAGGAAGACAGCAGCTTAGGAAGAAGGTTGGGCGGGACATGGCACAAATCCTGGGCAGAAATCAGGGTTCTTGAGCAATGGCTTGCAGGGAGCGGGGCTCTGCAAACCAAATGGGCACTTTGCACACACCTGGCTGTGAAAATGCTTTCAAGCTCCTGTTGGGTCTGGCAAAAATGAGAAAATAGTTTCTCTACCCCTTGTAGCAAGTCCCTCCTAGGGGAGACGAGCAGGTGACAGAGGAAGTCCTCAGGATGCTGTCCTCCCTGTCTCTAGGGAAGGGATGGAGACAGCCCCCAGGCAGGCGTGAGTGAGAGTATATAAGGATCCCCTGGGTGGGAACCCTGCATGGAACCCTGGGGAGGCGGAGGAAGGACTATGAATGCAGAATGTGCTCAGCTCCACCTGCAGGGGCCCAGATGTCCACACTTCCTGCTAAGTCTTCACCATGCCTCTGTAGACTTCTTCTGGCAGCCTGAGAGTCTACACAAGGATGTGGGGTAAGAGATGTCAAGGAAGGAAAGCAGATTTTTCATATAGTTCAGAGTGATTTTCTAATCTATTTGTTAAATGCAATTGTTCCTCAGTACCCATGAGGGATTGATTCCAGGACCCCTCCCCCCCAACACACATGGATAGCAAAACCAAAGATGCTGAAGTCCCTTTATGTAGTGTAGTATTTGCACACATCCTGCACGCATCCTCCTGTGTACCTTCAATCATCTCTAGATTGCTAGTCCCTCATGTAATGTGAATGCTATATGAAAATATTGCATGGTTTAGGGAATAATGACAAGAGAAAAACATCTGTATGTGTTTTTGAGTATTTTCCATTTGAAGCTGGTTGAATCTGAAGACGCAGAACTCGTAGACGTGTAGAGCCAACTGTACTCCCCAAACTGGTGAAAGATCTTGCAATCTAAGAGGGAAACATATGAATATCTAGGATGCCAGGCTCAAAAATGGTAAAGTGGATAGTGGGAGAATTCCCCTCCCTGGAAACAGTGTACTGCACAGGATAAAGGTGGGCGTGGCGTGGCTTATGCCAGTTCTTCCCCGCGGGGAGAGGCTTCAGTCCACCACTGCTCAGTCTCGGGGACTCTCCTAGTCTCATGGACAGCACCGTCAGGTGACAGATCAGGAGGAAGAGGTCAGCGCCTCCCTTTCTCACCACAGTTGTGGAGTCTGCACTGCTTTATGGCTGGTGAGGCCAGGGACAATGCAAACGCTGGGGATTGTGACACTGGTGCCACATTAACACACTTGTGGGTGTGGGTGGGGCCTCAGGATGCCATGAAGCGACAGAGAGAAGCAGGAAGAGGCAGCAGTAGGAGGGATGATCACAGGCTGTGCGCTGACAGCTCAGGGCCTGGTGCCACCGCTGGCCTCGAGGCCCTGCAAGGTGAGGGCCAGTCATGGAAACACTGACTTTGAAGTGTCATCTGTCAAACTGGGAGGAAGAAGAGGTGAGGGGGGCAGACAAGAGGATGCATGAGTCTCCCCTAGCTCCAACACTTCAATCTAGAACCAGGGCGCCCTGGGTTGCCCACAGGGAACCCCGAGTCTTTTTTCCTTCTGGACTTACAAGATGCAATGCCCACACCTCCCTCTTCCCTACTGTCTTGACTTGTGCACCCCTGGAAGGTCCACTATACCCTTCCCCTGGACTGCCTTCCACCCTGCCATTCTCACCTGCTCTTGAGTTCCACTGTTATTTCTTCCCCTAGTGTAGACCTTTAAAGACTTTAAAGGAAAGTAAAATAACTGAAGGAATTTCTGCTAAGGCCTCCACATGTGCTTGTTCTGTAGAATCATGGCCCAGGGTCAAAGTGCAAGTGTGTATGCACACATTCTGTGTGAGGCACAGGGAAGGCTCAACTCCAGACTCACCACCAAAGTGCAATTTTTTTTTTTTGGTACTGAGGATTGAACCCAGGGTTATTCTACCTCCAAGCCACACCTCCAGCCCTATTTTATTTTTACATTTGGGAACAGGGTCTCACTAAGTTGCTAGGATCTTACTAAGTTGCTGAGGCTGGCCTCAAACTTTCAATCCTCGTATCTCGGTCTCCCAAGCACAGAAACCACAGGTGTGCACCACTGCACCCAGCTTCAGAATATTAAAACACACACACACACACACACACACACACACACACACACACACACACACGAACCCCAAACAAACCACAGCTACCCACCTTGCTGGCCACCACCAGCTGCACCATCCCAGTGGCCGAGCGAAGGATGGCCACAGCTTCCTCATGGGAGAGTCCGATCAGCAAGTGACCATTGATCACCAGCAGCTCGTCACCCAAGGACAGTCTGCCATCCCTGAGGAAACGGAGATGGAAACAAAATCCCTCGTCAAGACATTCTGGGCCTGAGAAGGGTCCAGGAGCTGGGAAAGGTCATGAGGAGGGACAGTGAAAACCGGGCTAAAGAGGAAGCGGTGGCAACCGGAGGGAGCCTGGGATGGGACGGCTTTTTCCTCTGTGCCTGTTTCCCACCAGTGGAGGCAAGCGCTCTGAGGATCCAGGGGGGCGTTTAGTAGTAAGTGCGTTCTTCAGTTACCTCCACACCTGGCACTGCTGTCAACCAAACTCCCAACCAGAGGGAGGTGGTGATGGAACTCCGGGCCCCAGGGCTTGAGGGGAGTCAAATCATTCTCTTTTTAATCCTCCCTGTCATCCTGACCCCTGTGGCCGAGTTGTCAGCACAGGGCTGAGTCACTGAGCTAAGCGCAGGGACAGCGCAGGCAGCAGTCCTTCCTGACCCGCTGCCCTTTCTTCCCAGTGACCAGCTCCTCTCCAGGTTTCCTCTGGGGCACCTGTGACCGGTACTACACCATGGGTGTCTGTGCCTCTCAGCTCCCCACAGGTCCTGAGGACACTGCCTCTCAGTGCCTTTCCTCCCTGGGGCCCTCTACCCCAGAATCATAGGGAGAAGAATGAATCAAAGAATAGCTGTCTAACTTGCTATGTTTGCACACATGGGTGTACAAACATTTTTTATTTCTTTGTTTCTTTTAAATGAAATTATGGCTGACTTGGAGCTTCCTTCCTGCCAGGCTGGAAGGAGACTCTGCTGTCACCGGGGCCTCCTCCCCCAGGGAGCTCAGGGTTCTGGGTGGCACACTACACCAGAGCATTGGGCAGGTCCCTTCAGTGGTTGTAACGGTGCCTCCAGTGGTCCGATCTCCCATGATCCGATGGGAGCCAGAGATGTCTAAATATGGGATAGGAAATCTGATGAGGCACAGAGACCTTGATCCCAGGGTTCCCCTGTCCCCTCTGAAAGTGTCACATGAGCACACGGGTTGTGGCACCCATGCGTATCTCCTGTCCCCAGATTCAGCCAGCTCTATGTCCCTCCAATCTAGTCTCAGTCTCTGTGTCTCTCTCTTTTCAACAAATCAACCAACTTCTCTCCTTCCATCCTTAACCTCTGCTCTTCCTTCAAGAGCTCTATCTCTTACTCTCTGGCTCCTTTCTCTAAGGAACACATCATAATCTTTCCTATGAATTTAGGCTTTAATAGAAGTGAGGAGGTGCCAGAGACGTCTGACAGCCTTTTGTCTTTCAAAAATGCCCGAAGCAGAGAAATGCTCAGGGCCCACTGTTGCTTGGAAGGGTGAGAGGAGGGGAGTGGGAAAATAAACACAGGGGAGAAATAAACTGGGATCTCAAGGAGGTGTGTGGGTGGGTCACCTAGGAGACCGTTCCAAGGAGGGGGGCTGTGGCATGGAGAATTACATGGCTCTGGCCAGTGTCCTTGGACTGACTTACCCACCACACCATCAGGATCATCCCCAGCCCCATCTCTTTTTCCTATTTGGCTCTTTAATCTCATCCCTCTCATCTCCTGTTATTAGTTAGACGCGTCCTACTTGTGAGTCACAGACCCCAGAGACATAGGGAGAGAGAGACACAACTCCAGGCTAAGAACGAAAACGATGAGACCCATCAAAAACAGCTCTGATGGGAAATAGACAAAAGCAGTTCCACTAAGACTCATCTCTGGGCACAGGAGTCTCCTAATTGCCCATTTGTCAAAGACAGACTAGAGCCCAAGATCTAGGATTAGTGGGAAAATGGCTGCCTGATGGGAGTTCATTAAGCCAGGTGTCATCTGGAAAGTTTAATAATGCTCACGGGGTGATTAAGACCATATCAGGTCTTAATCTCTTGGCAATTATTGTCACCCAGATAACTGACGATTACAGTCAATCTTTCTCTTGTAGTTATAGTTAATCTTTCTCCTGTAGTAGTTAATCCTACTGTCTAAGAGAACTGAGGTCCAGGGAACACTCTGCCAGTCTGTGTGCTTGGTCCTCTTTCTAGTTTTCCATTTCTTCAAACTAAAATGCCTCTTGCACCTTCTACACCTCATGAGATGGACTTTGGAATCTGCTGTCCATCTGAGGCAGGCCTGTCGTATCCCCCTTGGAATCAGGGTACCTGGACTGAATGCATTTCAGACGAGATAAAAGATGGTCCCCTCCCCATCAGTGAAACTCTCCCTTTCTCCACCCGCCATACATGTGTGGGCATGGAGCACACGTGCACGCCCTGCCATGCCTCACAAACGGCAGACGCCCTCTGTAGATGGAGGCAATTAGCAGGGCAAAGAGCATGCTAATATTTATTGGAATCGCTACATTCCCTCATACTCAAAATAATCTTCTTTTTCATACACTAACTCAATGCTGTCCTTCTTTCTACTTCAGATAATTGTTCAGATTAAACAATACGCTTTTAAGCATGAATTGTTTTGGGGTCCCATGAGAGAAACTCACATTTATTTTTTTTTCCCCCTTTCACATCTGTACGACAGACACACGTATATTAAGTGTGTGTGACCTGATAAACCTGTCAAGTGAGGCCCAGCACAAGAACCGTGGTCACAGTGGAAAGCGATCACTTTCGCAAGTCATTAGTCACACTCTTAAGGAGTTGAGACAGCAGGAATGTGGTGTCCTATTCACGGGCATATTCTTGATAAGTTACTGCACACTGCCATAGTACCAGCATCCCAAAAGTTAGGATAAGTAATGTTTGCTTGGAACCACGACTGGTCTAGAGAGAAACCCAATCCCTCCTCCATGGTTTGCAAGAGAGATATCCTCTCTCTTGGGCAGTATCCTCCCCAATTAGCCACTTCCTGTGCTCAGAGATGTTGGAATTGCTCTTGCCTGATTTATGAACTGCTTTGACCCCTGGAAGAGGAGCAGCGACCAGCGAGCAGCACCCAGCACCCACCCAGCCAGCACCCGAGGGAAGGGGAGGGGAGGGCAGGAGGCAGAGAGATGGGGAGAGGTATCTAGTCACCTGTGAGCGGCACCTCCTTCCTTCACTTGAGTGACAACGATAGCGTGAGGTGAGCGCTTTGATCCTCGGCCTCCACTAACCTGAATTCCCAGCCCGTCTGATTCTTTGAGTAGTTCCATCTTCCAGATCCGGCCGACTTCCTCCTTGGAAGAAAAAGTGAGCACGTGTGAAGGACGGTGACAGACATGCGGCACTGACACAGGAAAGCCAGGCCATCAGGTCAGGGCAGATGGCCATCACCGCTCATTGCAGAAGAACAAAGCTCTGTGGACTGGACAGAGTCTCAGGCGGGCAGTGCTGTCACCAGAACCTTCTTTCTTTCTTTTTTTTTTTTTTGCGGTACTGAACTCAGGGGCAATCTACCTCCGAGCTATACCCTCAGCCCTATTTTTTATTCTTTATTTTGAAACAGGGTCTCACTAAGTTGTGGAGTGCCTCACTAGGAAGCTGAGGCTGGCTTCGAACCCGGATCCTCTGGTCTCAGCCTCCCAAATGCTGGGATTACAAGCGTGCACCACCACGCCCGGCTTGTCACCAGAACTTTCTATGACAATGGAGAGCCTCTGTGCTGCCATCCAACACAGAGCCACTGGCCACAGGCAGCTGTGGAGTGCTTGAATGTGGCTGGTGGCAATTGAGGACCTGAACTTTCAATTTCATTGACGTCTAACTAAATTTAAATAGCCACCTGTGGTAGTGGCTAAGGTACCGACATGCCAGCAAGTATGTTATTGAATTTCCTGACCAGGGTCCTGTTCAGTGAAGTTTCTTCTGCCCAAGACCCAGACGCCACTCAACACTGGCTGAGTCTGAGATTCTTTTAGTTCTCACAGCAACTAATTAACAAAGGCAGATGAAAGGGAGAGAGCTCAGGTCTTGGCGCCAGGAGACTTCAACTAGTTTGAACTTCACTCTGCCATTTATAACTTATGAAAGTTATGTAATGCATAAAAATATATTTCCTTGCCCCTAAAGTGGGAGAAACTATTAATACTTCTAAGTTTGCTATTAGGATCAAATGAGATATTTATGGAAGTAGATGTATAATAAATGTTGATAGGTAATTGTATACTATTGGTTAGTGTACCTTATTGGAAATGTTCAGGACCAGAAGTGTTTCAGATTTGTTTTGGACTTAGGGATATTTGTGTAAACATAATGAAATATTTGGGGGATGGGACCCAAATCTAAATACAAACTTCATTTATGTTTCATATACACCTTATATACATAGTCCAAAGAGAGCTTTATGCAATATTTTTAGTGTTTCTGCATTTTGACTGTCACCTGTCACATGAGGTTAGGTGTGTAATTCTTCACTGTGGCACCATGTTGGTGAGCCCTGTCTGTCTGTCTGTCTATCTATCTATCTATCTATCATCTATCTATCTATCTATCATCTATCTATCCATCTATTGAGAGATTGTGTATTGGGGATTGAACCAGAGACATTCTACCTCCAAGCTATGTTCCCAGTCCTTTTTATTTTTTATTTTGAAATAAGGTCTCACTAAGTTACTGAAGCAGGCCTGGAACTTGCAATCCTGTCTCAGCTTCCCAAGTACTGGGATTACAGGTGGAGCATTTTGGATTTCAGATTTTCAGATTAGGAATGCTCAACCTGTACTTATATTATGCACACATATGCACATGTACTCACAAACATATATATATATATATATATATATATATATATATATATATATATATATATATATATACATATATACATATGTTTAAAACATCAGATTGAACTGAATCTCAAGCTTGCTTAAAACACATAAATGAGATCTTTGGTCAGAGAAACCAAAACAGAAAATTAATTGACGAATTTGATCTCAACTGTTGGTCAGTAGCACTGGTGACATCAATCTGCATACTCCTTAACTACATAAAAAATGCTTCAACCCCTATAAGAAATTTACCCTTTAAAAAAACCTTATAAATATCTTTAAGCCATCCGATTGCCAGTAGCTTTTCTGCTTTGGATCATCTTCCACTTGACTGTGGTTCACTCTAAGGACACAAATATGCTCACTGCAAGCATGTTGAATTCTTTCAGATATTTAGCAGTTCAGAGGAATGAAGGTAAACTCTTCAAAAGTGATTTATTTGGGGGTCTTTCTTGAGGCTCACCCTTGGAGTTCTTTTTAGCTCTAGATAGATGGGCATGGCTCACAATCTATTACTCAACATATAAAACAAAAACCATCTGGTTTTTTCACCCGTCATGAAGGGCCAATGGACTGGGTAAGGTCCTACCCAGACAAAGCTATCATTCCCTAGAAATAGGCAACCTGCCTGATCCAGCTGCTTGCAAAGGAGAAAGAATGTGAAGCATTTAGAAAATCTGAAATACACACTGCCAGAAACTAAAATGAAACTTTATGCAACAGTAAAACACCAGATGTTGAACAGCCACTGACGAGCAGCAACGGGAAGGTCTGGGGGAATCATCACACAGAGACCTGTGGGATCCTGCACTTTTTCTAGTATAGCACCGCTCAGTGGGGCCACTATTCCAGCCACATGTAGCGGTGCCAGCTGTCTCCTGCATTCTCTGACCACAGACGAACGAGGCCTGTCTGGCCAAATGTAACTTCAGAAGTCACTGGCTTACCACGGTAGTTCATGAACTTGTCAATGGTCCCTATTTCATCCAGTCATCTCACTTTGAACTCCACGGGGTTTGGTTTGCTGCCTCTGACCTCTGGAACACCTTTCTTTTCCTTATTCAGACACACCCTTCCTGGCCGCCAAAGTCTCTCCTAGCTCCACTACTTCCAAAGAGCCATCCTTGGAAATCAGTGTGACCACCAAGATGGCAGTGTTCAACAAGTCCAACGTAGGAGACTCTGTGGTTTCTAGCAGAAACCACTGAAAAGAACAAATTCAGGATGGGCTGTGTAGCTGTTGTCCTGGCTTGCTGGGTCTCCCACGCCAGCATCCCAGACAGCTCTATGGCTGCCTCCCTGGACCGCACGGTGCAGTCGAGACAGGAGAAGGGCAGTGGCTTGGCTATTGATTTTCCATGGAAGACGTGCCACAGTCCTGGGTTCCAGCAGAGACAGTGCTCCCCCCTCCCCCAGCATAGAAAAGCTGTGGACCAAGAGCAATGAGGTCTATTATTCGAGCCAGAAATAAGAAAACTCCAAGCTTTTACCCCAAGCCCCCAATGAATAAAAACCTATCTACTCCCATTACTAGTTTATACATCATACTCTTTCTCTTTTACTCTCCTTTTTTGTTAAATAGACAATGTAAGTAAGGTTCATAGAGGGAGCGACAACACTAGATGCATTTGTTTTATTTATTATTTTATATTTTTGGTACTGGGAATTGAACCCATGGGTGCTCTACCTCTAAGCTATGCTCTCTGAGCATTTTTATTTATTTATTTACTTTTTAAATTTTGAAACAGGGTCTTGCTAAGTTGCTGGGGGCCTTATTAAGTGGCCGAGGCTGGCCTTGAACCTGCGATCTTCCTCTCTTGGCCTCTCAAGTACTGGGACTATAGGAGTGTACAACTGTGCCCAGCTCCCTTTTTATTTTTTTCTAACTACTTTTAAAAATAAGACTTGTGATAAGAAACAGGCAAAACTATCCTCATGGAGGTAGGTAAATAACCTAAATGTACACTTGGGCAGAGTAGTTAAAGTCAGTTTTCACCAAGAGCACTCACACACTCACTTCACACCCTCCCTAGCCCAATACACACATAACTAGTTAAAAAAAACAACAAAATAGGCATCTGATACATATGACTTGGGGGGTAGGGGTGGGGAATGACACTATATGGAACAGCTTCCCAGATATCCTAGTAAGAAACCAGATCCTCATTCCTATTCAATAATGTGATTCCCCCCTCACAACTGAAAATGGAAATTAAAATTGCTCAAAGAAATCAATGCGAGTTTCCTTGCCTTGGAGTTTTTTGACCATCCAATGATGGAGTTCGGAGTACATAAAGGAAGGCACAGGAAAGGCAAATGATTTCAGTTTTAATTGTGTAGTTATCAGTATTAAATTTAGTTGCATATTGCCAAAGCAGTGCTCATTAAAAAAAAAATAAAATAAAACTAGTAGTCTGAGCTGGGCACAATGGCACACGTCTGTAATCCCAGTACTTGGGATCTAAAAGCCCTTGTGTGGTCTTTTATCCTTATTTCATTTCTACACCCTAACTATGTGAGAGTTCTGTAGGTTCTTCTACCAAAATAGACCCCACATTCATCTCCTCCTGCTCCTCTTCCCACAGGAACCCCAGTGAAACCCACCACTATCTTTAGCTTGGGTGGCGGCAATAGTCTCCAACCTGCTCTCCTGTTTTATTCTTCATGTTCTACAACCCATTATTCTCCATTAAACATCCAGGGAGAAGGTTTAAAAAGCACGAGTCCTGATGCACTCAGGTAAACCTACACATGGCTTAAATAGCTTGCCACAGACATAGGGTAAGGTCCAAAGCCAGCCCCGCCACTCTCCTGAGCCATCTCTGAATGCTCAGTCTCTTTGCTCCTGGAAGACCCTAGGCTTCCTGCCTCTGGACAGCTGCTTTTGCTGGTGCTTCCCTGGGAATGTTCTGACCCAACATTTCACAGGGCTGCGCTGTCCTGACACTCAGGCTCAGCTCAAACATCGCCTCCCTAACAAGGTCTTCTTCCTTTGCCAGCACCCACCACAACCAGCTCCCTCCCCCACCACACCACCCAGCCACTGACCACTTCACCCTGGCTTAGTTCATTTATACTTCGTGTCACCATCAGACATGCTGTTTTATCTGCTTATTGTTCGCAGTCCTTTCTGTGCCATGGGATGGGAACCTCATCTGTCTCACTTACCAGTGGGTTCTCCAGCCACTAGGACAGAGCCTACCGCCCAATCACAGTCTCCCATAAATATCATGGAACTAACACGTGCAGAACATTCATCCACTCATCTTATGGTTCTCTGGGTCACTGAGACTGATGCTAGGCTCGTCCAGCTGGGAGACCTGTGTGTTTGCTAATGTTCTGTGTGTGAACACCAATCCAGCTGTAGAGACAACTGAGCTCTGAAGCAGACCACGTCTAGACAGATGGCTCGGCCATCCGTTCCTCTGATGCTGTCTTAAAGGGCAACGAGACTGTCACCCTACTGAGCAAACCCATGAAAAATGGGACGCTTCAGACTTCCGAACTAATGTGGTCAGTGTTGTCCTCTCCTCAAAACTGCCAACTACTGTGCAGATTCGCACGTGCGCCTCTTCTCCGAAGCCAGCGCAGGGATTTATTTACTAAAACAGGAGCAGGACATTAAAGGGCGCTGTCTCACAGCATTTAAATGATCTCATTTCTGCTGGAACCAAAAATAACATTTTACAACAGCATCTTTGCCCCAAATGTGAGGACGCATGTTATCCAACTAGAATTTCCCTGCAAGAAATGTTCTGGCTCTCACTGCAAATCAATTCTGAGACTATTTGCTTAGCCTTTCTTAATTAGAATGATCAGTAAGAAATGAAAAGAAAAAAAAAAAAAAAGCGTGTGATCATAATCTCAGAGGTGGAAATCCCTTAGTCATCAGACTCAAATGTTCAGTTTATAAGTAAGAAAACAGATACCCAGAGAAAGGTCACAGGAGCATGAAGGCCCCAGAGCTGGGGCTGGGACTCGTTGACTCATCAGCCAGGTCTGGTGCCCATGGGCATCTTCATTAGTAAAGGTCCACAGAGTACCTACGGGTCTGAGGCCCTGAGCTGAGATGGGTGACAGAAAGACAAATAGGCCCTGACCTCAGAGTCTACTGGGGACACAAGTCCAATGGTAACTGGAAGATGTGGGGTTCATGCATCAATGGAGATAAGCATGGGGGGGCTTCAGGAGCCAGAGAAGAGGGGTCTAATGATGGAGTAGGTGATGGGAATGTTGCAGACACTTCCCAGAGGACAGCCTCTTGGTGCTGGGCTCCCAGGAAAAGTAGAAGCTAAGCTACAGAGGGAGGGGTGAAGAGACTGGGCAGAGAGAGGCATCCATGATGACTCAGAGACAAAGCTAGCAGGTCTCTGAAACGCCTGCCACAAGTCCTGCCAAATTGGAGAGGAAGTAAGTGGCAAGACACTAGATGTCCTGGATAGCTTTGGGTTGGGGCCTGGCCACCAGTAGGACCAAGCAAGGAGGAGCTTGGAACTTCCATCTCTGTCCTCATCCTCCAGGGAGGGCCAAGGGGCTGGAGTTTGAGTTAATAATGGATAAAATTCCATAGAAATTCCTAAAGTGTGGGGTCTGGAGAGCTTCTGCAGTGGGTGATGCATCCACGTGCAAGAAGGGGGGGTGCACCCCATCTCCGTGGAGAAAGAAACTCCTGTGCTGGGGACCTTTGTGGGCCTTACCCTGTGTACCTCTTCAGCTAGCTGTTCATCTATATCTTTTATCATATGCTTTATCACCTACTAAATTGCTAAACATAATATTTGTTGTTGTTGTTAAAGAAGCAGTCATTGATAGAGGGAGAAAGTTAAGCAGGGGTCAGATAGTGAAGGTCTTCAAATGACATGCCAAGGGGGTTTGGATGTTACCCTGAAAGGAAAGTGGACTTACTCCAAGGGTTTAAGTTATAGTGTGTATGTTGTACATATGTGCCTGTGTGTGTACATGACATTTGCTGTGTAATGGCATTTGCTCTTAGAAAGGTCCCTCTGGGTGCAGAGGGCACAGTGGATGAAAGGGAGGGGTGGGGCGGTGAGGTGGGGAGGAGATGGCTGCACCTGCCCAGGTGAGACATGAAAGCAGCCAACCTTGACCTAGCTTTGGGGGAATGGGGAAAAGAGGCAGCTGGAGCTGGAGGTGATATGAGAGAGACCAAGCTGATTCCAGGATCACCAGAAAGGCTTTGCTAGGATCTTCAGTGTCAAACTAGAGAAAGTCCTGGATGAACCAGGATGGTTGCCATACTGGTTGAATCTCATGTTTCAGGCTTGTGAAAGTTTATGGATGGTAAGATCTGGAACACGGGGGTGGTTTTGGTGGTGCAGGAAATGGATGAATTTAATATTAGGCATGACATGGAATGTTCAGTAGCCATAGAGAGACATCCTGTAGGCAGTTGGTCTAAAGCTTGGGGGTCCTGGAGAGAGGTGAAGACCTAGAACACAGGACCATGCAGGGCAGTGTAAGTTCACCTGGTGACCTAGGGGGCTTCCGAAAGAGTATCATCCTCAGCCGGCTCCTGTTCTATGTAAACATCAGGAACCACCTGGGAGATGTCCTGCGTGATTCTCCTCTTTGTTTCCACCAGCCTGCCTGAGTCTCTGATGAGCCACTTGAGAAGACTTAGGAAAAGGCCTGGTATTGTTCAGGGTGGATTACGATTACTGGGGTAAGACCTCAAATGTACCCATAGGCATACAAATGCCAGTCGTGAATAAACTTGCCTGCCTGGCAAACAGTAGGATTTCCCCTCCTTTTTCTGTGTGTATTCATTTTCAGCACACAGCATTATAAAAATACACATTCTATGTAAACAGACTTGCAAAATCTGTCTTCCTGAATGACTAATGATCTTTGCTAGGAAGGTAGTAAGGAAATCTGAGTTCTATTCTAAAATTGCTTGTCTATGTCCTAGGGGATCTTTCAGTTTTAGAAGATGGCCCCATCTTTTGTATTTTTAAAAATAAACTTGCTTGTTATGTGTTAATATTTTATACAAACATACCATTTTTTAAAAGAAAATATTTGTTAAAAGGAAATATGCTTCCTATTGCTCTGTTAAGGGAAAACAGAACAGGGAAGAAAAGACTAAGGATTTATTTTAATGGAATATTTTCTTAGGACAAATACGTCTATAAAAAAGAACTACCTGGCAAACAAAATTGGTCATAGGCCTTTTCTGTAATTTATTGAGTCTTTGTAGATATACTAAATCATTAATAAAGCAGAAACGGAACAACACTGACATGTTTAATCTCCCATTATTCAAATGGAATGGAATTTTTCCCCCCCAAAGGCTGAAGAGGTAAATAGCTAATTTCTGTTTTTTGGGAAATTCCATTTAGGCATGACCTTGGTCTCAACTATCCTAAAGTAAAAATAAAATTCCACTCTAGCCCAAGAACTTAAGCCATCTTTTTGTGTGTACTGGGGATTGAGCCCAGGAGCATTCTACCTCTAAGCTATATCCCCAGCCCTATTTTGTTTATTTGTTTTATTTTGAAAAAGAGTCATGCTAAGTTGCTGAGGCAGGCCTCAAACCTGTGATCCTCCTATCTCAGCCTTCCAAGCACTAGGATTACAGGTGGGTGCCACCACGCCCAGCCCCTTACCTATCTTTGTGAAGATCTATTGGCTCCAATTTGGTGCAACAGGATGTGGAGGAGGCTGTGAGATCTACTTTTCACCAACTCTATCAATCCGGAGCAAATGTGTCTAGTGAAGATACTTCTGGGGTTGCAAAGCATGCTAAAATATTTGTGCCTAAGAAGGGGTACAGTCCATTCCTACCTCCCAAAGACCAAAAGTAAGACCCAGGGCTTAATAATCAGTCTATGGATTAGACAGTTACAAAGAATGCAAATTCCAGATGGCAAGTCTCTCTAGGAATGTGACTTAAAGAAAAAAATTGCCCAAGGCAATCGATCAAGGTTTGGATTTTTTTTTAACCCTTTCATTTATACCTTCTGGGACATGTTACCTTAAGCACAAAAATTAGGCAAGGGAACTCTGCTATGTGTAGGCTTCAGATAGTCTAACCCAGAAATTCAGTTTTACACTATTGTTTTTAATTAAGATGAGTGGAGATTCTCTTTGAAGTTTTGTTCCCCCTCCCCCCAATGAAAATCATTCCAAAGTATTTGCTGTGTCCTAGGCCAAATAAAAGCCTGTTCTTTGGACTACATGGAGATTCAGCCTCCTCTGGTGCCTTAAGCCTTCAAGGTGACTAAAGAAAGCAATACTCCTTACTTCTCATTTTTCACCTAAGGCTTTCTATGTATTCACATTCTAATAATTAGGGGAAAAGTCATATCAAGATATAGTATTCACTGATAAGGAACACATAATAGTTTTATTGTTCTTAATTTGGGGGAGTAAACTTTTCCCTTAATCCTTTTTTGGGAAGTTCCATAAAATTAGTAGAAAACTACTGATAGAGACATCAAGTTTTTCTTCTTATTTGTTTATATATGCCATCTACAAATAATGCCTCCTCTGGGTAAGGCTTTATAAGGATCACTCAGCTCCTCAAATGAAAGAACATGATCTCTTAAAAGAGGAGTTAATGTGGCTGGGTGTGGTGGTGTACACCTGTAATCCCAGTACTTGAGAGGCTGAGACAGGAGGACCACAGGTTCGAGGTCAGCCTCAGCAACTTAGTGAGGCCCTCTGCAACTTAGGGAGACTCGGTTTCAAAATAAAAAATAAAATAAGGCTGGGGGTGTAGCTCAGAGGTAAAACACCCATGGGTTTAATCCCTAGCACCATAAGAAAGAAAAAAAAGAGGGGAAGTTATTTTGATTCTTTTCAGCTTATCATACAGATAAGCTGAAATTACAGAAATATTGCATCCAGTAGCCTAATGAGAAATTATGTTAATTCCTGGGGCAGCCTTTTCTTGGCATGCAAAGCTGAATGTGATATCTCTACGTCCATTTTCCACCTTTTTCTTTCATTCCTAGAGGGTGTTTCCTGAGTCAGAGAAGAAACCAATCAGCACCCAACTAGGAAGCGATTGCAGCAGTAAGACCCACAGGAACATCTGCCAAGCTTAGAATGAACTTGCTTACCCTAAAGAAATGTAACTCTGACATGAAAGAATGTTGGTCATGATGTGGGAGATATTTTAAGGCAAGAAGCTCACCCCAAAACAGTCTGAATATACACATCTGCTCTGCCTTTAGGTAAGACCAACCTTGACCATCACAGCTGGATATCACACTATCAGAGGTCTCTGAAGCATCCAAACTTCACTGGATTATACTGATGTACTAACATGATCCAATGAAAATATCACTGGTTTTGAAAACTGCTAAAAATAAAAGCAGATGCTTCCCCGCATGTTGGATCCCCTTCCTGTGTAATACGGAAGCTGGGATGTTTGCGCTATCAACTGCCACCAGGAATTCTTGGCCTTGAAGTAGCAATTTGTGACAGCAGTGATAAATGATGATGCAGGTCAAGGGCTTCATCCGGGCCTCACATGACTCAAATTTTGCCAGAGAAGGCTTGAATTTTCCACTTAGGATCACTTGACTAGCTCTTTATTTAAGTAAGATAAAAAGACTGGACTTTTTCTGTTGTTCTGCACTCTGATTATTCATCTTGATGAATCTGTTGGCTTCTAAGTGTAAGGTCATCTTAGATATATTTTCTAAGCCTTAAAAGCAATCACAAACAATATTCTTTTAGAGCTCAGGTTCTATGTACATAGCATTATAGACATCCATACAGGGACATTATCTCCATTATATCTCTACCCCCTGGCCTCCCTCCTCCAAACCCCTCTCCATCACTCTACTGGAGTCTCCGTTCCTCTGAGGTCCCTTTTGTTTCCCAATTTCTCTCTCGCTTCCGCACATGAGAGAAAACATACAGCCATTCACTTTCTGAGACTGGCTAATCTCACTTAGCATAATATTCCCAAATTCCATCCATTTTCCTGCAAATGACATAATCTCAATGACATGTATGAGGAAGAGGAGGGAGGGGGGTGAGATCCGGAAGGCAATGCACCAACTGTTGTGTGCATGTATGTTCTTATTACTCTCTACCTCAATATGATGCATCACCATAACGCACCAATAAAAGTATATATATAAAATTCAGGTCCTCTGATCAAAGTGAATCTTACCCGTGCCAGGCAGTCACTCGATTGGGAGTCCGTCTTCCCAGCTTTTGAGAAGCGGCGTTTGTCATTGCTTGTGGCTAGAGGAGCATCTGCCTTTGGGATTCCGGGCTCTGCCCCTCTGTCTGCTTCTGCCCTCTCTGGACGGGGTCCAGCCACCTCCTTGAGAGAGTGTGGGTCATTTTCTAGCGCAAAGGCATGCCCATTGCCAAGCTCGGGGTCCGCTCCATTCTCCAACTCAGAGCTGGGGTCATCGGCCAGCTCGGTGCCAGAGCTGTTCTTGGATTCCCCTGGGGCCTTGCTGGTGGGGGGTCTGGAAATGACCCCAAATTTTCTTGTTCTTTTCCCCTTTTTTGAAGTTTGGTCGGCCAGCTCCAGCGTAGGCGTCTCTCCCGGTTCAGAGCTGTTGCTGGTGTTGCCATTGTACGTGGAATGGGCTTTGTGCTTGAAGCGCCGCAGCATGATCAGGTAGATAAAGCCGCCATTCCAACACTGCTCAGCCAGGTAACTGCAACGGACAGACAGATGCCGGTTAGAGCTGCCAATATGCTCCCAAGAGGGGCACTGAGTGGCCCACACAGCACCTGGTAACTAAAAACCTGGCCCCTGACTGAGGTGCTGAACTTCCCAGAGAGCCAGACATTCAACTTGTTCTTTTGGGGATTGAACTCAGGGGCATTCTACCTCCGAGCTATACCCCCAGCTCTATTTTTTATTCTTTATTTTGAAACCGAGTCTTATTAAGTTGCGGAGTGCCTCACTAGGTAGCTGAGGTTGGCCTCGAACCCGGATCCTCCGGTCTCAGCCTCTCGAATGCTGGGATAACAAGCCTGCACCACCATGCCCGGCCAACTTGTTCTTTTGTTTGTTTATTTTGGTACTGGGAATTCAACTCAAGGGAATTCTACCTCTGAGCTATACCCCCAGCCCTTTATATTTTACTTTATTTATTTCTTTATTTTTTTTTTTTTTGCGGTACTGGGAATTGAACCCAGGGGCATTCTACCTCCGAGCTACAGCCCCAGCCCTATTTTTTATTCTTTATTTTGAAACAGGGTCTCACTAAGTTGAGGAGGGCCTCACTAGGTAGCTGAGGCTGGCCGCGGACCTGGATCCTCTGGGTTCAGCCTCCCAAATGCTGGGATTACAAGCGTGCGCCACCACACTCAGCTCCCTTTTTATTTTTTATTTTGAAACAGGGTCTTGCTAAGTTGCTGAGGCTGGCTTCAAACCTGCAATTCTCCTTTCTCAGTCTCCTAAGTATTGGGATTACAGGTATTACCATGCCCAGCTACTCAGCAACAACTTTAAACAATTAAAAAAAAAAAAACTTTAAATGTTCTACAGCACAGTAGGTAACTATGATTGATAAATGAAGGAGTTGAACCATAAAAAAAAAGTTTCTCAACTCCCTCAATAATATCTTGCATTGGAATTTTGCTAGAATCCCATTCATGCATTACTGATGGAATAATACAAGTCCCCAGGGTAAAGAATGGGTAAATGGATTGAGGGAAATACAAGTTTTGCTTCTAGGATCACCAGTTAACTGCATAGTAGGAGGAACTTCTGTCCTACAGCAGTTCAAGTGGGAAAAGGTAGAGTACTGAGTAGGGGCCGACTGACATCGAGATGCAACTGGCTAAGTAAGCGCTGGCTGCTGTCTGCTGCGTGGGATGAGCATCAGGTTCACCTCGTGGTAATGGTCCTGCAATGTTCACAGCTCATCTGAGCATCACTGTAGGAGTATCACTGACAAGTGGAAGATATGCAGACATAGGAGGACCAGGACAAAGGAGACTGTCAGAAACCAGTTGACCAGGAGCAGCCAAGGAAATAAGGGAGCATTCACCATGGAGAAGACTGTCAGGGCCAGTTGTTTTTTCATGTATTTGAGAATTGGCAAACATTGAGAAACAAGAAATAATATACACGAGATAATGTGTATAAAGACTCACATAGCCGGGCGTGGTGGCACATGCCTGTAATCCCAGCATTTGGGAGGCTGAGACCGGATGATCCGGGTTCCCAGCCAGCCTCAGCTACCTAGTGAGGCTGGGGGTATAGCTCAGAGGTAGAATGCCCCTGAGTTTTATCCTCAGTAACACACACACACACACACACACACACACACACACACACACACACACACAAAGACTCACATACAATAACTGCTCCAGAGCTTAAAGCGTACCAAGAAAGCTGAACATCAAATGAAGGGAGTAATTAGCAGTATTCAGGATCCCAGATCATGAAAGCTTCAGCAAAGAAAACACCTGCTCAAAGTCAGGAAATGCAGCTGGGCTGGACCCTCTGCTAGTGTCATGCAAGATCAAGAAGCACAAATCCCTGAAGAACCCGGGGGAAGCTCCGGCACCGCTGGAATCTTGCCACATCCTGCCTATCACTGGTTCCCAAGCAAAGAGTGTCAACAACCAAATCCTTCACAAATCGGACCTGCTTCCAGTCTTCCTACACCTAGGAAGAGAAGGCCTGGGGCCACGTTGCCTCCATCTTCAATAAGTGAGAAACAGAACCTTCCCAAGCATACCGGGAGGGCCGCTCTCCCTCCAGGCGTAATGCTGACTCTGAAGAAATAAGCACTGCAGGTAAACAGACATTAAGATGCCCTTCTGTGATCTTGTCACCAAGGAAAATCAGATCTGAGAGCCGGCAGGCAGGTCACATAGCCCTTCTCCGTCTCATGCTGGGTTTGCACTTAGGTGGCAGGCGATGGGAGGGGGGAAAGGAGACCAGCTCTCAGTGCATTTGAAACACACCAGATTTGGCCTCAAAGGCATGTATCCCTCGTGCCTAATGGCCAGGTGAGCGCAATGACAGTGACTAACTGAAGAAGGGAACAAGACTCAATTTTTGCCATGGAGGAATGTGACCAAGAAGGAAGGTTATTCAGACATAAATCAAACCTAATAAAAACGTTCTCTGATCCTGGACTACAAGCCATGATAGTGGACTCGTGCACATAAAATCAAGTAGATAAGAGCCACCATACAGATCTCGGGTGACACTGTGAGATACAAGAGGAGGAAGAGGCATGAAAACTGTCTATTGGAGTCTAGAAAATAAAAGTCACCCCTGGTTCTCAGCACACTTGTCCCACAATGTTTAGATTTAATTTCTTTGGATTGTGTATTTTTTCCAGACTGGAAAAATTCTTGTAAAGAGTTAGATAGCCAAGTTGTAAGAGTTACTTTGAGCAAACTACTACCATTTAAAAAAATACAGATATGCTGGTGTTGGTGGTGCACCCCTGTAACTTCAGTACTTGGGAGGCTGAGACAGAAGGATCACAGATTCGAGGCCATGCACGGTAACTTAGCAGGACTCTGTTTCAAAAATAAAAAATAAAAAAAGGGATGGAATGTAGCTTAGTGGTAGAATATCCCTGGGTTCAATCCCCAGCCCTCTCCCCCATACACACACACATAATACATATGTGCAGATGTTCTTAAAAACAGTGTGGGAGCGGGGCATGGTGGCACATGCCTGTAATTTCAATACTTGGGAGGCTGAGACAGGAGGATCACAGGTTCTAGCACAGACTTAGCAAGTAATAAGATTCATCAATCTAGTGAGACACCGTTTCAAAATAAAAATAAAAATAGGACTGAGAGTAGAATGCCTCTGGGTTCAATCCCCAGTACCAGAAACAAACATACAAGCAAACAAACAAGCCAAACTTGAGACAGTAAAACAGGACCAGGTGAAGAACTGGGACATCAAGTTCCCATTCTGGCTTTGGCCCTACCATGTAAAACAATGACAATTACATAAAATTTCCATCAACTGATGAATGGATAAATAAATTGTGGCATATCTATATAATGGAATATTATTTGGCCAAAAAAGGGTGTGTGTGTGAATTAGACTCTATAACATGGGTGAAACTTGAAAACATGCTAAGTTAAAGAAGCCACACCACAAAAGGCCACACATTATGATTTCATTTGTATAACATTTCCAGAATAGGCACATACATAGAGAAAGATTAGTGGCTTTCAGGAGCTAGAGGAAGGGGAGGATGGGGACTAACTGCTAATAGGTAGAGAACCTGGGGGGCAGGGGGATGGAAGTGTTCTGAAATCAGATATTGATAGTGGTTACATCATGGTGCAGATACTAAAACTAAACTGTACACTTTAAAATGGTGAATTTTATGTTATGGAAATTGTGTCAACTTTCTATTACTATCATACAATGACTTAAGTAATCAACTTATAAAGAGAAAAGGTAGCCAGGCGTGGTGGCACACGCTTGTAATCCCAGCATTTGGGAGGCTGAGACTGGAGGGTCTGGGTTCAAGGCCAGCCTCAGCTACCTAGTGAGGCACTCTGCAACTTAGTGAGACCCGGTTTCAAAATAAAGACTAAAAAATAGGGCTAGGGGTATAGCTCGGAGGTAGAAAGCCCCTGAGTTCAATCCCTCGTACCACCAAAAAATACAAAAAAATAAAGAGAAAAGGTTAATTTTGGCTCACAATTTTGGATATTCCCATCCACATTTGGTTGGTCTTGTTGCTTTGGGGCTTGCGAAGAGGTGACAACATGGCAAAACCATTCACCTCATGGCTGGGACATAAGAGACAAGGAAGGGGCTGGGGTCCCCATATCTCGTTCAAGGGCATGTCCCCCAGGGACCAGAGACCTCCCACCAGCCTCCAGCTCTGAAAGGCTCCACCAACTCCCAGTGCTGCCATCGGCTGGGGGACAAAGCTTTAAGACATGGGCCTTTGGGGTACACTTATCCAGATCATAACATAAATTATGTCTCAATTTTTAAGAAGGAACAAATATAGTAATCCTGGGCCAGTTTTGAGTTCATTCTTTGAGTAAGTGCTTGATAGACACCATTTCCCTAAAAACTGTCTCGGAAGAAGCTGCAGCTCAGAAATGCTATTTCACTTGCCTGAGTTCACAGAGCTGCGAAGTGGCAGGTCTAATTCCATGTGACCCCCAAACCTATACTGTGCCCACTGCGCAGTTCTGCTCTTTAAGTCGGCCTCTGCAGTGCGCTTTGGTTTCCTCATCTGTAAAGCCAGGGTATTGCATTCACATTCTAACAATTGTGGGTGCTAGTTTCCTAGGCAGAGTTCTGGGGATAAGAGGAGCAAGTCATCTCCACAGGACAGATCCAGTGAAAGGAAAAACAGAAACAGCCGGTTGATGTCTGAGTTGCCTTAGGCTTCGCTATGGTTTGGATAAGTGTTGCCCCCAAGGCCCATGTGCTAAAGAGCTGGTTGCCAGCCTGGGGCTCTATAGGGAGTGGGTGGAGCCTTAGGAAGTGGGGAAGGAAGTTAGGTTACTAGGGTGTGCCCTTGAAGGGGTATTGGGACCCTCCATTCCTGTCTTTTTGCTTCTCTGTACCATGAAGTGACTGAGCTTCCTCTCCCAAGAGCTTTCTTCATATACTAAGCTACCGCAGGCCCAAAGGCAATGGGGCTGGGAAACCATAGACTGAAACCTCCAAAACTGTGAGCCAAGATAAACCTTTCCTCCTTTGAAGTTGACTTATCTTAGGTATTTGTCACAGCAACAGAGAGCTGACTAATGTAAGCCTCTTGGATACTTATTGTCAAATGAAAAAAAGATTTAGCCTACAGAATCAATTAATTTAAAATTGCTTTTGGGAACTAGGCCTGGTGGCACACACCTATAATCTCAATACAGGGGGCCGAGACAAGAGGATTGTAGGTTTAAGAACAGCCTCAAGTAACATAGTGAGGCTTTCAGCAACCTAGAGAACCTTGTTTCCAAATAGAAACAAAACATAAAAAGAGCTGGGGGTATAGGTCAGAGGCAGAATGCCCCTGGGTTCAATCTCCAGTAAAACACACACACACACACACACACACACACACACACACACACACACACACACTTGCGGAGTCTACATTTTATTCTAAAAATTAGGAACAATTTGATGATTATATGTAGACAACTTTTCTTCAGTGCCAAAAAGGCTAGTCCTTTGATCTGGAGTATACACTCTTAAAGTACTCAGGAATTTATTTCTGGGGGGGGGGTCCATACAGCAAAACTACAAAGCCAACAGAATTTTATCTTTAGTTCAGTACCATCTTTCTGTCCTCTCTTGGCTTCCTAGCAATAAATAAGACTGTGACACGTTAAAGGAACTGCATGACAGACTATTTTATTTCTTCCTGGACTACAATTTTCTAAAGTCAACCCAAAGACAAAGGGTAATGAATGAATTATGGGCGCTATAGCAAGCTGGTGAGAAAGAGACTTTTGAGTAGGAGGTAATTTTCTGAGAATTATTCAAATCAACATAAACCTAATGGCCCCATATTCTCTATCTATCTGTATTTAAATGATTTATGTAACTTTTCCAGCACTTTCTGGTTAATTGTATACTCAGCCCCCATCCCCATCCCCAACTTTTTTTTTTTTTTTTTAGTATGATTCTTATACAACATTTGAAGCTTCACATTATACTTCAAAGCCAGTATGTCATAGTCAGCTTTCTGTTGCTATCACAGAATATCTGAGTCTGGGGAATATATAAAGAAAAAGACATTTATTTTGGCTCATGGTTCTAGACGCTGGGAGGTCCAATAATGGGCTGCCATATCTGACAAGGGTGTTGTGCTACTTTAACTCATGGTGGAAAGCAGAAGGGAAAGCGGGTGCACATGGGAGAGGGAGAACACAAAGGGTGGAATCTCTTTGTAACAGCGAGTGCCATGCGAACATGAAAAAGGCATTAATCCACTTGTGAGGCTCCACCTCCATGACACCTCCATGACACCCCGCCAGGCCCCACCCCCAGGCCCCACCTCCAAGCCTACCTCCAGCACTGCTGCATCAGGACCCAGCCGCAACCTGAGTTTTGGTGGGGGCAAGACATTCAAACCACAGCACAGTATCTGAGAAAGAAGATGATTTTCTAACTCACGTGATTTAGAAAAAAAAAAAATTGAAGGCTTCCTCTTTATAAAAAGGTATGATTAGGCTTTTAGAAGCTTTTCTTTTTTTTTTTTTGTGGTACTGGGGATGGAACCCGGGGGCATTCTACCTCCGAGCTACAGCCTCAGCCCTATTTTTTATTCTTTATTTGGAAACCAGGTCTCAGTAAGTTGCGGAGGGCCTCACTAAGTAGCTGAGGCTGTCCACAAACCCGGATCCTCCAGTCTCAGCCTCCCAAATGCTGGGATTACAAGCGTGTGCCACCACACCCGACTTTTTCTTTAATTTTTTTTCTTTTTTTTTTAGGGAACTTATGATTGCATTTAGAGGGGCACTCTACCACTGTGCTACATTCCCAGACATTTAAAAACATTAAAAAAATTTTTTTTTAAGATAGAGTCTTGCTAAGTTGCCCAGATTGATCTTAAACTTGTGATCCTCTGACCTCAGTCTCTTGAGTAACTGGGATTACAGGTATGTGCCATCACTCCTGGATAATTACTTTTGATTTTTTTTTCAAAAATTTGAACATTTCCTCTGGCAAGAAAAATTATTAATTTGATGAAAACTTATTTTACTTTATCCTCTCGAGGATGACCTTAAAATGAAGACAGACCAACAAACATTTCTAGAAATGAGGTTTTGAATTCTGGCCTAGCACTTTCCCTCTGAAATCTGTTGTCGTTCTTTCTTTCTGAATGCACCCCTCTCTCCGCTTTTTCCTCTCAAAAGGTGCCTTATCCAAAGGGAAGTTTTGAGCCTCTCTTCTGTTCCTTGATCCTCTGTCATAATTCTGGAGTCTACACTTTCTGGGGTGGGAGGCCTGGGAAGGAGTTGGCAGATGAAGCTGGATGTTTAAGAAAAGCTGGAAGAATACAGGTGCCTGGAGTCTGAAGAACAAGAAATACAAGGAAAGAGGAGATAAGAGAGGGGCAAGTACAGGAAGGTGTTTGAGGTCCCAAAACAAGCATCCTTTCTCTGTCTTGTTTCTATCAAAAGAGGGCTTGAGGTAGCTGTGCAATTTTAATATTCTGATGGTTTTGCTAAAACCCATGGAAAGAACAATCTCCAAGTAACTCTGAAAACCATCTTGGGCATTTAGTCACTGTCATAAGTATGGGTTCAGAATGTCCCCCCAAAGGCTCACATGTTGAACATGTGTCCCCAGTGCAACAGGACTCAGGTGAAATAATTGAAGCAGGATTCTGATCTCATCAGTGGATACGTCCACTGCAGGATGAATGACTTGAATGGATTTACTGGCTGGTAACGTAGGCAGGTGGGGCTGAAGGAGGTAGGTCAGTAGGGGTGATCTCGGGGACCATATCTGTCCCCAGTTGCTTCCTGTTTGGCCTCTTTGCTTTGACTACCATTGAGTTGAGCTCACTGCCATGGCATCTGCCTTACAGTTGGCCGACTGTGGACTGTACCTCTGAAAACATGAGCCAAATAAACCTTTCCTCCTCTGTGTTATTTGCATCAAGTGCTTTGGTCACAGTGATGGAAAAGCAGACTAAAGCGGATATAGACTACTGATGCCTGGCACGTAGTGTGAACTCACAGAGAGGTGCTGCACTGGACGGTAACGCAATTCCATAAATGTACTGTATAACTCAAGAATTCTGGACCCCAGCGATTTTACCAAAGCAGACAATCCTTCTTCATCTGAGTATCTCACGTCCTCAGTAGAGACAAGAGAAGAAACACTGACTGAAAGAAGATGTTTATGGATGACTTATTATGACAGAGTCTGAGTTTTACAGAGCAGGACCAGCTGCTAATAGCTACTCTGTCTAACACACAGGATAAGTGGAGGTCAGATGTTCTTGCCCATGATTTTTTTCCCCTTAGAAGTAATGGAATGGAAACCAAACTATCAGACCAATGCATGTGTATCTATGTTTATAGCTGCAAAATTCACAATTGCCAAACTATGAAAACAGGAAGATGCCATCGACAGATGAATGGATTACAAAACTATGGGATATGTACACAATGGAATTTTACTCAGCCATAAAGAAGAACAAAATCATGTCATTTTCAGGGAAATGGATGGAACTGGAAAACATTATGTTAAGTGAGATTAGTCAGTCACAAAAAGTAAAAAATCATATGTTCTCCCTAATATGTGGATGCCAGAGAGAAAATGGGGCATAAGAGGGACTCCAGATGAAGAAGGAGAAACTCTAGATGAGAAAAGAAGTTGACTTAACTGAAGGTGATGTGGGAAGGGGGGAAACCCTAATGCACATGATGTACTTTCACAAACATATCAAAGTCAATCACTAAACTGAACCTGAGAAGGAGGGAAGACGAGAGAGTGAGGCAGGAATTGAGGAAGGGTTAACTGAGAAATGTGTGCATGTATGCCTTTACCAGCTTGCACCCAACAAAGATGTATGATTACAATGCACCAATTAAAAAAAAAAAAAAAAAAGAAGCAGCAGTAATGGGAGGCTGAAAAGCTACTTGTGGTCCTTTGAAAATCTGCTTTCCCTAATTGCTCCAGAAATTTGTCTGAGGCTGTGGATCTGTAGGTTCCCAAAGAACAATGGGTTGAGAGGAAGTGTTAAATATATGGAGATTAATTTCCCAGGGAAGCCTTGGCTGGGAAACAGAGGGAGGCAAGTGTGGACAGCTCTGTAAGAGGAAATGGGACCCTGGTTGCCCGAGGACAGTGTCTCTAAGGTGTCCTCCCAGCTGCATTGAATTCTGGGTACACTCCTCACAGATGCCATAATCTTCCCTAGTAAGAGTCAAACTCTCTGTGGGTGGATATGAAGGTAGATTTTTTTCCCTCTGAATATTATATTAATAAAAGTGGCATCCTTGGTGTACTCCTAAGGTCTTCTCTGTAGATAAATCATTCTACTTTGCTACCACAGAAAGGGAGAAAGTTAGTCCTTGCAAATGGAGGAAGTTGGGATCAGGCTCCAGGTAGGCTCTGAATATTGGTTACAGTCTAGACTCAGGAGTAGATGTGACTATGACAGTGTATTCCAAGCACAAGTTGAAGGAGCAGATGGAAAAAGCCAATTTCCACCACCTCACTTCATCTGTTCAGTAAAAATGGCTCACACAAGTATTTTCTCTTTTTTGTAAAATGTGTGCATTTAATTAATTTTATCACAAAATTTGGAGAGGGGAATGCAAGTTGAGATTGAAGAATCAGGCTATTCTTTTGAGAAATTTTGGTTCTGACCTATGACATAATCTTAGCAATTCAAACACAAAGCAAATCCTCAGTGACTAGACCTCATTACCGCCACACAATTTAGCAGTGAAATTTAAACGATACCATCTATATACCAGGACAGAGGCCCATGGTGTCCTCAGGGAATTGGGGCTTGGGGAACTAATGAACATGTTCTGGCCACAGTATCTCTTTAACCCCCACCCCCATTTTCCTAGACCTCCAAAGGATGCCCCATTAAAGGATAGTACAGAGTCCTAAAAATTTTATTTTTTCCTATATATATGCACATTCATTTTTTGCAATTAAATGAAAACACCAGCATCATTACTCTGATGGGATTCTTATTAAGTACAGTAGGGGTTACTTGAACACATCATTGCTATACCACAAAAGTCGATTTGATGGTTATTTAACTAACAGGTGGGTAGCATATACAGCATGGATACACTGGGCAAGGATATAGGCAAGACAGAGTGGGATGGAGCAAGACAGAGTGGGACAGAGCAAGGTTTCACTGAGCTGCTCACAAAGGTGTGCAATTTAAAACTTGTATTCTGTAATTTTCCATTTAATATTGTAAGATTGATGTTGAATTGTGAGTAACCACAACCTCACAAAATGGTACTGAACGTAAAGGGGGGGTGGTTACTGTCTTATTATTTTTGTGGATAATGAACTACCCTTCATCTCTAACTCAGAAGTTTCATATCTTCTACCAGTGTCTGTGAAACTATACTGTGTAACTTGGTGGCTTACCAGTAGGATAAAATCATAGCTCTTAACATATAGCAGGATAATACACAGAACAACTCAGCTTATAATTGGTCTTGTTCTCCTTCATCAAACTTGTAAAAAGAGTTCAATATTATATTCTTAATGTCAATAACTAGAAATATAAATTAGTACACATCTTGAATCAAGCCAATATTGAATAAGTTTTTCTTTAAGGTAGAGTCAAATAGAGGTAGAGTTATACTAAAAGGAGTAAGAAAGAAGGTAGATATTTTGCCTTATGAGTCTACAACACTCTGATTAAATTCAGGGTGTTGGCCTCTGAGTCAGCAGCTGCATTTGTGTCCATGAGCATCACATGTCTACCTTTCAGTCAGGCTTGGTGGGCCATGCTTGTAATCTCAGTACTTGGGAGGCTGAGACAGGAGTATCACGCATTTGCAGCCAATCTCAGCTACTTAGTGAAGTCCTCCACAACTTAGTGAGACTCTGTTTCAAAATAAAGAATAAAAAGTAGGGCTTGGAGTGTAGCTTGGAGATAGAATGTCTCCTGGGTTCAATCCCCAGCACCTCAAAAAAAAAAAAAAAAAAAAGTCCACCTTTCTGTCTGTTCCCTGCATAAACTCCATCTCCTGAAAACATGAGATCATTGGCTACAATATCCCTTTGATGCTGAAGCACAGCTGGTTTTCTTTCTATTTCCTGCTAAGAGCTGCTTCTAGATTTAAAGGGATGGGGCTGGGAACACTGCAGAGAAAATACTGATTAAAAAGCAGATAAATCATAGGATCCATGGGAAAAGTGTTTTGATTTCCATACAACAAGGTGTCACTGATTTTCATATTTATCTTGAAAGCTCACATCTCAAACTAACAAGGTTGACATAAATTCACAGCCCTTACAGCAAATTACCTCTAACACTAGGATGCATCACACGTTTTCAATGCCAATAAAGCTTTACAGGAAGAAAATAGAAGTGTGACCCATTCTGTCCCATAGCTATAAGCTTACATGATCCTTTTATTTTCCTCAAAGGTTTTCATACACCTCATTTGTGTATGAATCAATAAGAACTTTTCAAAGCCTTCCTATGCCTGTTAGAAATAGGAATTCAGAAGCAAAATTAAGTAGAAAATATCTGATCAGCAGGGAGAATTGGTCTTATATACTACAGAGACACTGACCCTTATAGGAAAATTTCTAGGCTTCTATTTGGAAATGACTGCATTTCTTTATTAAATTACAGTGAGTGGATCAGGGTTTCTTATAACATATGAGATCAACCTGCAGTCTATTGAGAATCAAATTAGAACTCTGGCCACACAACTTTGCCGACTCATCCTGAAGGTGCTGGTCACATTTTTCTGGCTTGTGATGTTGGGGGACACAAGGAATGCCAGTAAAGTCAGATTTTGCTGGACATGAATGAGTTAATCTCATATCATCAGGGAATTGATAAGGGTCAGACAATGGGACCTGGGAACTCATTGCATTTTTTTTTTCGTGACCTAATGCTATTTTTTTCTGTTTATAAAATTACAACTTCCTCATTACAGATTTGCTCATTTCTTCATTCCTCATTCAACTAATAAATATCTACTAGATATTAGGCAGTGTTCTAGGCCCCTGGGGGTACAGAAATGAACAAAACAAAGATTCATGTTTTTATGGAGCTTACAGTCTAGCAAGGGCAAACAGGTAACAAAGAAGAGACCCATTAAGACATGCATCCAACTATAAAGGATGTGAGAAGGAAAGACAGGCTATGGAAAACAGAAAACACTGAACGTGATAAAGAGGCCTAAGTATGCCAGGGATTGGAAAAGTCAGGCTGAAATTGAAATTCTGCAGTTAAGTTGGCCCCATTGGGAAGAATACCTTGAGCAAACACGTGAAGAAAGTCAAAGATTTAGCCAGGCAGCTGCCTGAGAGAAAGAGTGTTTCAGAGTAACAAGTGCCAAAGTGGTAAATTAGAAGCATTCCTGGTACACTGGAGGAGTAGCAAGGAGGCGTTTGTAGCTACAAAGGAGTGAACAAGGAAGAAAGTAATAGACAAGGTAGAAGACAGATTGGAGACCAGTTCCCACAAGAACTTCTATGTTGCTTATATGTTATAAAGACTTTTTTGCAAAATGGGGAGCTGCTAGGCAGGCCTGGTGGTACATGCCTATAATCCCAGTACTTGGGAGGCTGAGACAGGATCACAGGTTCAAAACCTGCCTCAGCAACTTAGCAAGATCCTATTTCAAAATAAAAAGGGCTGAAAGTGTAGCTTGGAGGTAGAATACCCCTGGATTCAATCCTCAGTACCACACTAAAAAGAAAAAAATAAATAAAAAAGAGCTGCTAAGTTTTGGGCAGAGGAGAGATGTGATATGATTCCATTCTAAAATAATCCTTTTGTTTCTGTGTTGAGGACAGAGACAGAAGTAAGGAGACTGGGCAGATTTCAGAAACCCCAGTGAGAGATAAGGTGGCTCAGTGGAGCAGAGCTAAATGTAAGAAATGGCCAGAATTGTGATCAATTTTGAATGCTGAGCAAAAGGTAGAGAAAGCCTTTGCTTTTGGACTGGATACAGGATATGAAAGGTCAAGGATGGTGTCTAGGCATTTGGCTGGAAGAATGGATTTGCCATCATCTGAGGCTGGGAGAGCAGCTCTTTGGGGTCATCTGACTCTTCTGAATGCATAGATCTCTCCCGAGTTAAGCTCTGGGCATCTCAACCACGTCTTGCTCATGTGGTTGTTATATGGACAGCTGGATATCTGGATCTGCATTTTGGAACACAAGACTGGTCTGGAGATAAAAACTTGGAAGGTGTCAGCAAACTGATGGTATATAAAGTCTCCTGAAGGTAACTACTTTTAGGTGGACTTCCTAGGCTGAAAATTCTTACTGGGTAAAAAGCACACTCAAGTTTTTCCATATAGTCAGTCTCTCCTCCTAGAGAGGTGGTACAGTTTAGAAGTACACCATGTGTATCTTAGAGAACCCATTTATTATTGAATATTGTGGACCTTTTCAGTCTTTGTCAATCTGCTAGTCAGGAGTTACCATATCTCACTTCAATTTGCAAGTCTGCAATAACTAATGAGGTCAAAATTCTTAGTAGTCCCTTGCCTTCTTTGATAATTGTCTATGCTCTTTGCAAAAACCTTCAGGTTTGTATTTTCTCATACACCAGCCCTATGGCTGACACATGGTAAGTCCCACCCCCCCAAAACTCTGGTTCATAAGAAGATCCCTCCTATCAAAGAAGAGAATGCTTTTTAAAAGATGATTTTAAGGACATGGCATACATACACAACTCATACTTTTCAAATCAGTTTTATGATTTGGGGGAAATTTACCAATGCATACAACCATCACCATAAACCAGTTTTAGAGTATTTTCATCACTGCAATTAAAATGCCTCATGCCTATTTATAGTCAATGTCCATTGTCCTCCCATCCACCACATTCTGTCTCATTGAGATGCCTCTTCTGGGCAATTCATAGAACAGAAATGTGGTCCTATGTCCTGCTGCTTAAAAGTAGGACTTTAGCCACCAGATTTTAATTCCATATTCTCTGCCAGTTTCCCCCTACAAGACCTTGATCTATGGGAACATGCCTTTTTGATGACTCTCTCTCATTTTCCTTCAGATCTTGCCCCATTATGCTGAGGGTATAGTCCCTGCTGGCATCCCACCCATCCTTGCCCCTCACAGTAGTTCAGTGAACGCCCAGCACTCCATCCAGCTTAGGTCGTGGATCCCAAAGTTTGCTCTCAGAATCTCACTTGTGTGGAATAGACATTTTCTCCCATTTGGACTCATGTTCTCTCATCAAAATTATGATTTCCAAAGTCATCATAAACCAAAACTGTGTTTCATCCTCTTAAAACCAAAGCTTTCCTCATTAACAGAGGCTCCAAACACCATGCTAATGAAATAATATATCATATGTATTTGCTGTAGTCCTTTTGGGCTGCGGTAACAAATTACCATAGACAGGGTGTCTGACAAATGTAGAAACTTATTTCTCATAGTTCTGGAGGCCAGGAAGTGCAAGATCAAGGTATGTGGTGAAGGCTTACTTCCTGGTTCATGGAGAGCTACCTTCTTGCTATTACGTCCCATGGTAGTTAAGGGGAGAGGAGTCTCTCTGGGGCATCTTTTATAAGAACACTAATTCCATTCCTAAGGGCACCACCTTCATGACCTAATCACCTCACCGAGGCCTCACCTACAGACACATGTTGGGGAATAGGTTCTAACATACAAATCTTGAGGGGGACACAAGTACTGCAATAGCAGTATTATATGCTAATAGACTCGCGCTACTATGAGTAGATTCACGTTACGATATGCCTTCGTATTAACTGCATTTCATTTATTATTTTCTCCATGTTATTTCTGTCCAAGTCTTTTCTGTATTTCCTCTGCTTGGATCATATACTAATGCCTCCTTCCCTGGATCAGCCAAAGACACTTACTTTCACACCATAGGGTCTTTGCTAGGGCTTGACCTTTAGGGCTGAAGAATGGCCAGGAGTGAGAAATAGAAAATCTAAGCATCCCACAGCCCAAGGCTCACTTGAAGTCCAACTGTCCAGTGCTGACAAACAGCCTACGGAGTTCCTGTGCTTTCCCACCTACATTGCTGCCCTTGGCCTGGCCTTGCAAGAGGCCACTATCAATGCTCAAGGATACCCGAAAACAGATCATGTCCTAGAGATTATGTTCACTTTACATTCTAGATTTAGGGCCACTGAGTCCTAATGTGTCCACGAGTCCTAATGTGTCCATGACCAAAGGACTGAGTTCCACATCTCCTCTGTTCCCCCCCAGTGAAAGTCGCTGGAGGCGGTAAGAGTTAGAACACACATTATCCCTTTCTGTTCCCCTTCCTTCAACCCGCCAATCCCAATAGTTCTTTACTAGTGGGTATCCTTAAGACCGCACAGTGCACATTCAAAAGGCAGCTGCCCCCTTTCCCTTCTTCAGAGGTGGCTCTAAAGGAAAGGAGATTCCTGTGGGTCCATGCATCTCAGAAGGCACACGATGCTTCTCACACACTAATTCAGACATTGACGAAATGTCTGTACCCACTAGACCCCTGCCCTTTCAAGTGGATCCAGCTTCATTTTGAAACAATTTCCCCAGCTCGCCTCAATCCTTCCTGGGTCCATACCATTGGTTTGGACAAAGTCCGTCTCCACCGCGTGCCAAGCCTGGTTTCACTTATGTCAAAACAGCTTCCATCAAAATAGTGGGCTGCTTTTCCGAACTGCTTTCACTTACTAAAGAAATCATAAGATCACTATCCCATCAACGTGTTCTGACTAATGTCATGGGCGGTCTATCGCCTGAATCTTTTCTGTATAGTAAACGGAGGATTTAAAAATCTAACTTCCTTTTTTTTCTTTTTCTTTCTTTTTTTTGGCAAGCATGACTGGGCTAGACAAGTCCCATAATCTACTAATGTTCATGCAGACTGACTTACTAAGTTTTGTGACCTTCCTCCCCCAGCAAAGGGGGCTACTTAGAAGCTGGAGGAAAAGGCAGGCGTGTGGCGCATGCTTGTAATCCCAGCATTTGGGAGGCTTAGACTAGAGGATCCAGGCTCACAGCCAGCCTCAGCTACCTAGTGAGGCACTCCACAACTTAGTGAGACCCTGTTTCCAAAAAAAGAATAAAAAAAAGGGCTGGGGGTATAGCTCGGAGGTAGAATGCCCATAAGTGTTCAATCCTCAGTACTGCAAAAAAAAAAAAAAAAAAAAAAAAGAAAGAAAGAAAAAGAAGCTGGAGGAAATGTTGATATTTTCCCTATTGTCTGTCCCTCTTCATGATTCTTTAGGAAGGAATCTTCTGGGTTTAGAGGCCTTTGATTACAAGAAAGCCAAATCAACAGAACTCTGGCCTATAAAAAATTAGATAAAGCAAATCTTCACAGATGTGGATAGAGTAACTTAAATTTTGATTTCCAATCAGCACACTCTTCATGTGTCTGTTGACCAGTTATAACTGGGCCCTGAGATCCTGGTTCTTAGTTATGTTCAGATAAGGAAAATGCAGAAGCATTTGTATTTATCTATTAGGATTTTAAAAACTGCAAGTAAAGCATTAAAGAAACCTTAAATTATAGGATGTGCAAGCACAAACATTGGAACTGAAAAGCTTCCTTCTACTGGTATGTTTATATTAGAAGTTCTGAAACTGAATGTGAGTTTTATAATAACAAGAGGGATGGGTACCAATATGGATTCATTTGTAATTGTATGGTAGGTTAAATGCATTCACACTTTACCTCATTTTGATCTAAAACAGCCCTATTAAGGTAGACATATCCTCCATCTTCCAGAGATGGGAAAACCCCTGTGCTGAGAGAGATTAACATGCCCGAGGTCATCGAGCTGATTAGGGTGGAGCTGGGATTCAAATCTCCAACTGTCTGATTCCAAACAATCCCTGGAAATGATCTTGGGGTTAAAGGCAAAGGTCCACCCTATTGTTGCTTATTATGCCAGGTTTGGTTAAAGGAAAAGGGCTGCAACTTCTAACAGCCAGAAGAGGCCTCTCCCCACACTAGCATCATAAGGAATTTCATTTTAGTGGTAGGTTAACACCCCAAATACTCCTCACACCTATAAGAAAAGGGCCTTAGGGGAAACAAGAGGTATTTTCAGGCAGGCCCACATGGCAGGGAGGAGGAAATGTGGTTTCTGAGGGTGTGGATGGAAGTGGCCAACTGTTCCATTCCATCTTTCAATAATGAGCTCACATTAGTTCCCAAGAATGGTAGAAAAACAGAGGCGATGTTACTGTAGTCTTAGGCCAGAGGTCTGACTCTGGGGTTCCCAGCGAATCAGATATGGCCACAGGCTTCAATAACCAAATAGAAAAAGTAATGGTGAAAGGTAGGAAAGGAACTTGGAAGACAAGGGACCAGCATCTCCAGCTCTGTTGTTGATGGTACTGCCATGAGCTCCCAGATAATGTAGACAAGAGGGCTCAGAGGTACACACACAGTCAGGCAGTTTTAGTCACACTGTGGTCTAGTTGATCATCATCACAGGATGGGGAGGGGCTTCCTGGCAGCAATAAGAAAGGCACTGTTGCCTGGGGAGTGGTTGTGACTCATCACAAGATGTTTATCAATCAGATCTGCTGTTCCTGGAATCCAAGGTGACTGACTCAGAGAGACAGATGCAAAATGGGGGCAGAGATGCCAAGTCTTTTACATTTGCGGGCCCAAGTAGAGAGTCAGTGTTTTATGCAAAATCATCTTCTAAGTCCTTTTCCAGCAATACTTGTTCAGATTACACAGACTCAGAGGACCAAGGAACCAATATGGCTTCCGGTCCAGTCAAGGCCAAGCAAACCAGGAACCTAGGACACGCCCCTCCAAGATCTGACTCCTCCCTCTGTGACTCTCTGCTTCTTGGTCACCTCCTCCCCTTCCTACGCCCCTCACAGTGGCCCCACTTCAGTCTTTCTCAAGAAGTGCATGTGCTGGGAGCTTCCTTCTATAAGGAGTGGCCTTTTGTGGTTGTATACAGTTACCCACAGCTGTAAACAGTAAACACCAAAACACCATATTCATTGTTCTTGTAGATTCTTGGGAAGGTCATGTGCCATCAGGTGGTGATGGGCCAAGAGAAATCAGAACAAGGGGGCAGGGAATCCCTGGGCTGTGTGTTGGCAGGTGTGCACTCAGGGCCACCTTGTAAGGCCTTGCTTTCAGTTGGTGACCAGTGTGGTTAGCTCATCACCTCTCCCTGTGGGCTTCTTCAGGGTCCACCTCAGCTTCCAAGCCAAAGCCATGCTCTTCTGGGTGATTCCCGGCCAGTGGCTTCATAGGTGGGGACACGAGGCCTGCATTTCCCCCAGTGTCAAGTCTTGCTCCAGAGCTCCCTGCTGGGCTGGCAGAGGTCAGGCCTGCCTTGTGGTGGTCCAGTGTCTCCCATTCGGTCCTGATTGACCCTTTTCCTTTTATAGGTATTATCTTGACAAACATTTCACACACTTAGCTCCAATTTAGCTTCTGCCTCTTGGAGAACCTCATGTGAGACAGTATAAAGGGAACATAACAAGGTATCTCCTAAAAGGAAATAATGGTGGTCAAAAAAGGAATGGATAAGCTGGGAGTGTTGGCACACCCTTGTAATCCCAGTACTTGGGAGGGCAAGATGGGAGGATCCGGGTTCACGACCAGCCTCAGCTACTTAGTGAGGCCCTCCGAAACTCAGTGAGACCCTATTTCAAAATAAAGAATAGAAAATAGGGCTGGGGGTGTATCTCAGAGGTAAAATGCCCCTGGGTTCAATCCCCAGTGCCATACACACACACACACACACACACACACACACACACACAGGAATGGATAGGACCCAAATCATCTGGGTATAAAAGAAGATGGCATAGGCATTTTTGACAAGTCAAGTTGGATGAATGTCATTCACAAAGATTTTGCTCAAATCTATTGTTTCGTTCTGATTGGGACTCTGTTCAATAAGTTTTACAAAATCCATCTGAATATCAATTATTTGGAATAAGATATACCCTTGGCTCAGGTAACAGTACTGCCAAGAGCAAGACACCAACTCCAGAGACCTATTCTTCAGGTTCATCTACCTGTGGGCTTGCTGGGAAGACTAAATGGTATAATGGACTAAGATGTCTGATTTCCTGCTTGGTGCATAGTAAATGTCAATGAATGTTCAGAAATTTTCTAGGTAATCACAGGTCAGCTAATTAAACTTATCTGCTGCTACTGTTGTAGTTGTAATCCCCTAGATTAGGTGGGCTCACAAAGGGAAGGGCTCAAAACTAAGTCTGTAAGCAGAAATGGTGCAAAGCGACCTAGTTGAATCTGGGGAAAAGAACTGGTGGAAAGATCAAGTTCACCTGGACAGAGGCTACACCCCCAGCCCTATTTTCTATTCTTTATTTTGAAATAGGGTCTCACTGGCAAAGAGTCAGCAATGAATACCCCAACTAAAGACCTAAAAAGGTAGGGCACATGTGTCTTAGAGACAGAGCCCATGTGGGCACCTTGAGGCAATGAAGTATTTGGGGGGCTGTGTGGACCTGTGTAACTGTGCTAAGAAGGATGGCGTGAGTGCACGCACATGGGTGCTAGGGGGGCAGATATCAAGCTAGTGTAGACAATCAGCACAAAGTATGGTTAACTGCAGGCCATGTTCTCTGCCAGAGAGAAAGAAGACAGATGCCTCTCAAAACAGAACAATGATGGCCTTCGGTTTCATTTCCATGTCCTTCTGGCCAGAGACTTACTCCCAACACCTAGAGCAAATGCAAAATTCCGGCCCAACCTAAACTCTGAGGCGGGTCTCAGAGGTCCAGGAGTCACCAGGATTCAAGATGGAGTCTGGCAGGCTGCCCATCACAGCCAGCCCACAAGACCAGCTGACCCCTGAAGAATGTGTAAAATATATGGGCTGCTCACACGGATGTAAGCAACTGCTGTAAATAAACCAGATGCACAGTGCATGAGGATAGCCGCTGCCTCTCCCGGCATCCACCCCTAACCTACAGTCAGGAAAACTGTTCTCCTACCTTTCCTCCACCGGTCATGAATACTTGGATGACAATCTTCCCTTTTGGTTCTTCTGCCTCCTTTAAAAGGGCCGTTTCCACTTTTCTGAGTCAAGAGTTTAAAAACCTAGTTGTTTTCATTGCTCCCCCTCACCCCACCTCCCTGTACATATCAGTGAGACTGGTACTGATACCTTTGTATATGGATAGAATATTATTTGAACTATAGCTGGGTTATATGGTGGTTCCATTCCTAGTCTTCTGAGGGAACCTCCGTACTGATCTCTTCAGTGGCTGTACTAATTTACCATTGCACCAGCAGTGTGTAAGAGTTCCTATTTCACCCTATCCCCACGAGCATTTATTATAGTTTGTATTCTTAATGATTGCCATTCTAACTGGAGTTAGATGGAATCTCAGCATACTTTAGATTTGCATTTCTCTGATTGCCGGCGATGTTGAACATTTTTTTTTTTACATGTGTTGGCCATTTGTATTTCTTCTTTTGAAAGTTTTTGTTTCTATATTAAACATTTCAACATACTTCAATGCAGTTAGTCAACAATAGGATTCTTTTAAGTGTTTAGAGAAGATTGCTGCAGATATATGATTTCAACTCTAGAAGAAAACATGCCCAGCATAAACAGCTAGCCCCTCTTCTTTGGGATGGCCTGGCTTCACAGGTGCAAGTGTGTTTGAGACTATTGGAGACTCACTTAGTTTCCAAGTGTTTTGTTTCAGCAGGAAATAGCTGGCACACACTAGTCTAAGAAGCCTCCTACTTAGAGCAAGTGGAAAATGTCCAAACACAAAATTGAAGCCATGAGCTGCCTGGGAAAACAAACACTGAGAAAAGTTATTTCTTGGGCTGCACACCAGGAAGAGTGAGTTGGGAGAACCTAGAAGCAGGAAGAGAAAAAAAAAAAGTGCTTAACCAGAGGACCTTATTGAATCCTGGGAAACCACGGAGCACTTTCCATGGCGGTGTGTCCTGTTTACACTCACAGATGTTTCTCACAGATGCAGGGGCATCTTAGCTGCTCTAGCTCCCAGGCTGGGGGCACCCCACACTCACTTCTCACACAAACTGGCGCTTTATGAGCATGGCAGTGGTCCTGGTTCAAAGTTGGGACACACAGTTCAGCAGATGCTTTAAAAAGGGCTGGATGAAGTCTCTCGGGAAGACCCAGGATAGTACTGAGAAGGCCAGCACAACACTCAGCAATGGGGTCTTGGCTGTTTTAACACTACACATTCTGAGTTCTCTTCAGAGGTTCCCTTCTAAGCAGACTGACCGTAGCCTTTTGAAATTAGTCAAAATTTGTAATCCCAGTACTTGGGAGGCTGAAACAGGAGGATCGCAGGTTCACAGCCAGCCTCTGCAAGTTAGGCTCTCAGCAACTTAGTGAGACCCTGTTTCCAAATAAAAAATAAAATAGGTCTAGGGATGTAGCCCAGGTAGAAGCCCCCCCCCCAAAAAAAACCCCAAAAAGATTTATGGTCATGCATCACTTAACAATAATTTTGTCATTATGCGAACAAGATAGAGCGTGCTTACACAAATCTAGATAGTATAAGTAGACAAATTGTTCTGTGTGGCCTCTTGATGCAATTAAGGGACAGACTTGAGACACATGAGGTTGTCATTAGCATCACACGGTATGCTATGTTATGTAAACTTTTTTTTTACACTTTAAAATAATGATAAAAAGCATAGTATCGTAAATACATAAACCAGTAAACTAGTCCCTTACCATCATTAGCCAGTGCTATACATAATTGTATTGCTACATTTTTATACAACTGGCAGCGCAGTAGGTTTGTTTATGCAGAATCATCACAAATACCTGAATAAGGTGTTGGGCTATGACGTTATCAGGCTGCATCACTAAGCAATAAGAATTTTTGGACATCTCTAGGTGATAGGGATTTTTCAGCTCTGTTATAATCGTATGGGACCAACTGTTATAGATGCAATTTGTCATTGATCAAAAATTTATGTGATACAAGACTATTTATTTCTCCTCTCTGCCCAATTTCCTTAAAGGATTTACATATGGCACCCTCTATTCTCCCATCCAAGTACTAACCAGGCCCGACCTTGCTTAGCTTCCAAGATCAGATGAGATCAGGCGTGTTCAGGGCGGTATGGTCGTAGACACCATCTTTTCTCAAAAGGGCCCATCCACCTCCAAGTACTTTGGCTTTGAGCAAAGAGATGAGCCCAGATATGGCTTAAAGGAAAAGACAATCTGAGTTTTCCAAGCACATCTGTGGAAAATTTCAATACTGTCTCTTCAGTGAGAGCTCTTAAAATTTTCTGAGGCAAAGTTTATATGGCCCAGTTTCATTAGAAACATCTTCACAAAACACAAGAATATGATTAAGTCCAAGGAGGCCTTCTCATGAGACCCTAACAAATGGCCGAGGTTCCAAATCAAATATTCTGTCTATTCTGTTGAAAGACACATTTTTTTCCTGTACTTCCTGGGGATGGACCCAGGGCCTCATGCATGCTAGAAAAGTGCTCTACCACGGAGCCATATCCCCAGCCTTTTTTATTTTGAGACAGGGTCTCCCTCAGTTACACAGACTCACCTCAAACTTATGATCCTCCTGCCTCAGCCTCCCAAGTTAAGATGATCTGATTTACCTGAGGCTGAAGTGGGAGATGGGAGAGAAGAAAAAGCAAAGAAAGTAACAGAGAAGAGGACAGATAAGAAAAGCATGTTTTAAGATACCATTCTTTTCTTAAATCTCAATAGGATCGATTTGGTTGTATTTCAATTGCTCTGCTTCAGATTTCAAGACAATGGAGATATCCCTCAGACACCACCAAAGCCAGCCACAGACATTTCCTTCCCTGTTTCCTTGGACCTTAAGGCTGATTGAGAAAATATACAACTCTCCCAGCCCCAGCCCATGAAGGAGATTCCTAGGAATGCAGTCTATAGCAGACCCAGAATGATTCAGCCTTATGCCAAGGATGAAATTCTCTGAAAATTAAAAAAATTATATAGCCATGCATGGTGGCAAATGCCTGTAATCCTAGTACTTGGGAGACTGAGACAGGAGATCACAAGTCTGAGGCCAGCCTGCAACTTAGCAAGACTCTGTTTCAAAGTGAAAAATAAAAAGGGTTGGGGATGTAAATCGAACTAGGATGCCCCTTCAGTACAAAAGAAGAAAAAAGAAAAGAAAAGAAAGGAAAAAGATACTCTAATCCCTGTACTTGGGAGGCTGAGACAGGAGGACCATAGATTTAAGGAAATCCTCAGCAATGCAGTGAGACTTTCAGCAGCCTAGTGAGATCCTGTTTCAAAATAAAAGTGAAATAGGGCTGGGTGGGGGGGTTTGCTCAAAAGTAGAATTCCCCAGTGCCACACACACGCACAATAAAAAAGTTGAGGGGAGGCCATGGCCTTTGGCTCCCTGCCCTCACAGTCAAGGTTAATTCACACATGAATTAATTTACCAATTAAATGATTACATTAAATTTAAATTTATATTATATAGTATAAGATAAATATGAAATGTTCTATGTTAGGTAAAATATATAAACATAAAGTAGTATATAATGTAAATTTATAATATGTGAATTTAAAAATTGTGCTACTGAGCCGGGCGTGGTGGCGCACGCTTGTAATCCCAGCATTCGGGAGGCTGAGACCGGAGGATCCGGGTTCGCGGCCAGCCTCAGCTACCTAGTGAGGCAATCCGCAACTTAGTGAGACTCGGTTTCAAAATAAAGAATAAAAAATAGGGCTGGGGGCGTAGCTCGGAGGTAGAATGCCCCTGAGTTCAATCTCCAGTAC
>PVLC010000955.1:114925-165994 GCA_004027655.1 Graphiurus murinus | reverse complement strand
GAAAAATCAGTCCTTAAATTCATCTGGAAAAACAAAAAGCCCAGGATAGCCAAAGTAGTACTTAGCAATAAAAATCATGCAGGAGGCATCACAATACCTGACTTTAAACTCTACTACAAAGCCACAGTAATAAAAACAGCATGGTATTGGCACAAAAATAGATACATAGACCAATGGAGCAGAATAGAAGACTCAGAAATAGACCCACAGACTTACAGTCAACTGATTTTTGACAAAGGAGCCAAACATATACACTGGAAAAAAGATAGCCTCTTTAACAAATGGTGTTGGCAAAACTGGTTAACCATATGCAGGAAACTGGAAATATACCCCACTTTCTCACCCTGCACAAGAGTCAACTCAAGGTGGATCAAGGACCTGGAAGTCAGACCAGAGACACTGCAGTTACTTGAAGAGGGCATAGGACCAACACTTGAACACATAGGCACAGGTAAAAACTTTCTCAACAGGACCCCAAAAGCACAAGCAGCTCATAGGAAGATCAATGCATGGGATTGCAATAAACTGAAGAGCTTCTGCAAAGCAAAGGAAACTATCAAGATCCTCAATAGAGAACCTACAGAGTGGGAGAAAACTTTTTACAGTTACACTTCAGATAGAGGTTTAATATCTGGGATATACAAAGAAATCAAGAAAATTGCAACTAAGAAAGCAAATAACCCAATCAAAAAACGGGCAAAGGATCTAAATAGACACTTCACAAAAGAAGAAATACAAATGGCCAATAAGTGTATGAGGAAATGTTCCACATCATTGGCAATCAGGGAGATGCAAATCAAAACCACCCTGAGATTTCACCTAACTCCAGTCAGAATGGCAATCATAAAAAATATGAACAACAACACCTGCTGGCAAGGGTCTGGAGAAGTGGGAACCCTAATACATTGTTGTTGGGATTGCAAACTTGTGTAACCACTGTGGAAAACAGTATGGAGGATCCTCAGACGAATGGGAGTGAACCTACCATATGACCCAGCAATACCACTACTGGGTATATAACCAACAGAATGGAAACCAAATTATCAGACCGATGCATGTGTACCTATGTTTATAGCAGCTCAATTCACAATAGCCAAACTATGGAAGCAGCCAAGATGTCCAACCACAGATGAATGGATTACAAAACTATGGGATATGTACACAATGGAATTTTACTCAGCCATAAAGAAGAATAAAATCATATTCTTTGCAGGGAAATGGATCCAACTGGAAAACATTATGTTAAGTGAGATTAGTCAGTCACAAAGAGTTAAGAAGCATATGTTCTCCCTAATATGTGGATGCTAGGGAGAAGATGGGGCATAGGAGGGTCTCCAGATGAAAAGGAGAGATCCTCGGTAAGCAAAGAAGTTGATTTAATTGTAGTGGATGCATGGGGCAGAGGGACACCCTAAAGAACATGATGTACTTACACAATCATATCAAGGTCACTCACTGTAGTGAACCTGAGGGGGAGGGAGGGGGAGGGAATGGGGTTGGAATTGGGGAAGGGGTCAAATGAGAATTGTGTGTAAATATGTTGTTAACAACTAGTACTTAACAAAGATGTATGCTATATTGCACGAATTACTACAATAAAAAATTATAATTAAAAAAATAATGTTTGAAACTTAATGATTATCTACATTTTGAGCAAACTACCTTTTAGTCAGACATGTAAAACAAAAGCAATTGTATATGTAAATTATATAATTTATACGTTATATATATATATATGTGTGTGTGTGTGTGTGTGTGTGTGTGTGTGTGTATGTGTGTGTGTGTGAGATGAAAGAAATGTTATCCTGGTTATGATACTCTTTTCTGCAGTGCTGGGGATTGAACTCAAGGGCACTCTCTACCTGAGCTCAGTCATATTTTATTTATATATTTTTAAATTTGGAAACAAAATCTCACTAAGTTTCTCAGATCCTTCTAAGTTCAGGAGACTGGCTTCAAATCTATAATCCTCTTGTCTCAGCCTCCCAAGTACTGAGATTGCAGGTATGAGCCACCATATTGGGCAGATACTCTTTCATATGTTGTCCATCCACTAATTCATCTTTTATTTCTTCTTCACTGTGATGCTTGTAAATTATACTCTTCAATAAAACAATGAAAAGAACAAATATGAAGCGATTTAAGTGTCTACTTTTGAAATTACTTATTTTCTTATATTGGCTTTCTTAATAATGTATTCAGAATTTGGATTCTATTTCATATTCTTTTAAATATTGGTCACTTGAGTTTTATATTTTAAGAAGATCTCTCGAAGATGATAACTGAGTGAAACATTTCTCCTCAGTCACTATAAAACTACCATAAAAGGAGCTTCTTGACATAAGAAAAAAATAAAGTGAACAAAGTAATGAAAATTGAAGCAGGGATGAACAGAATCCAGAAAGCAGGAGAGGGAGAACAAAAGAGCCCACATGTGTGGTAGAGGCTCGCACCACAGAGCTGTAGCTGCCATTGAGCCAGTGGCCCAGAGCAGGGTCTACTGGCATTGAGACATCTGTCAACCTCCTGCATACCCAGCAACCAGATGTGGAGTAAGTGACTCCAGAACTCTATACCCTAATCAGGCTGCATATACCCACACAATCAACACTGATCTGAATGCCTGGAATGACCAGCTTAATCTTGCTGCAGAGTCAACCTAGCTCACCTCTACCTCTCAAGCCAGAACACTCAATTGTAAGTTAACTGTGAGGCCTTCTAGCAATTGGATAGAAGTAGAGGTGCGAGAAGGACCCAGAGCACACAGGGAATAGAGACCTTACAGGCATCCTGGAAAATGTCCTACATTTAGATGGTACTCCTGCCATCAGCAAAGGCAAGAGAGAGATGGAGACAGGGTCTGTGGAAAGTGCAGAGCCTTGGGCTTACACTGGGTCTAGATCCAGTGAAGCCCCCTATATACATAGACAAGAACAACACAAGGACAGGTCCTGTGGAGAGCTCAGTGATATAAGCATGTAGCATGAGAGGCACCAATGGAACTTCATGACTGCACTGATGGAGAGAGCAAATAAGAAGATATGAAACATATTAAAAAATCTAATATAGTAAGTAGGCATTTAAAAGCTGAAAATATCCATGCAGATCCAAAAAGACTTTAGAGACCAACTTGGATCTGTACTTATATACTTGGAGTGTTTATGTTTTTGTATTTATTTCTTTTGTTTTTGTTTATTTTTTACTCTTTTTTACTTTGTATTGCTTTGTTTTATTTATGTTTGTTTGTTTGGATGGTTAGTTGGTTTGTTATTTTTTGCTCAATCATTAACTCTCTTCCTCTAAACTCCACTGCAGAGACTGAATCAGAGAGGTGAACCACCAGAAGTGACTGCCAAACATCAAGGATAAACTCATCTCTGCTGATAGAAGGAATAGCTCAACATATTCCACATTGAAGACTAAAAACGCAGAGGCCACAAACTGTCCTACTCACACTTCTGAGGTGAATCCCCATAACAGAAGTAATAAATGGACCCTAGAATCCAACACCTGACACTCATCAATGGCACCATTACATGGGCTGAAGAAGCCCTAGAATAATTACAACTCAGAAGAAGATCCTATTCACAGAGTGGAGATAAAAATAAGAAGCCTAAAAATTGAGAGGAAGTTTGCAAAAGTAGCAAAGACATAAAGTTAAAAACAGGGAAATCATGGGAAGGAAAAAATAGTAAAGAAACAAAGAGCTTCCACAAACCCAAAATAACAGAATTCACCAACACAGAATTGCAGAGATTACCAGAACAATTCAAATCTTTGATAGTAGAAATGATACAAGACTTGCAAAAAGAATGCAGAGACAGCTGGAAAGAAATAAAGGAACAAATAAACAAAGAATCTGACACCCTGAACAGGAATCAATGCCAAGCTTTTAAGGATGTGAAGGACTTGAAAGATGCAATAATTGAAGTGAAGGCATCAATACAAACTATAAACAGTAGATTAGACCACATGGAAAATAGAATATCACTCTTAGAAGATGAGCATTCTAAAATGAATATATAGTACATAATTTGGAAAAAAAATTGGCAGCATGAATTGGACATAGATGAGATATGAACCAATATAAAAGAACTAACCTATGAAGAAAAGGCATAAAAGAGGAATTAGAGTTGAAACTAATGGAATAAACCATCTTTTCAAAGAAGTAATATCACAGAATTTCCCAAACATAGAAAAAGTGGTTGGCAACAGGTATAGGAAACACATAGAACCCCCTCTAGACAAGACCAAAGAAGAGGTTCATCATGCCTCCTAATAATAAAATTGACTAATGTAGAGGCCAAGGAGAGAATATTAAAGTCAACAAAAGTAAAATGCCAAGTGACATTTAGCAGCAAACCAATTAGAATTACTGCAGACCTCTCAAACCAAGTTAAGAAACCAGGAAGGCCTGGAGCAACATATTCCAAACTCTGCAAGAAAATATCTTGCAGCCAAGATTCTCCTACTCAGCTGGGTGTGGTGGAGCATGCTTGTAATCCCAGCATATGTGAGGCTGAGACAGGAGGATCCCGGTTCATGGGTCAGTCTCAGCTACCCAGTATGGCATTCCACAACTTAGTGAGACCCTGTTTCAAAATAAAGAATAAAAAATAGTGTTTGGGGTGTGGCTCAGAGATAGAATGCCCCTGAGTTCAATCCCCAGTACCGCAAAAAAAAAAAAAAAAAAAAAAAAAAAAAGATTCTCCCACCCAGCAAAGCTATCTCTCAAGATTGACAGAGAAATAAAAACATTCCATGACAAACAGAAACTGAAAGAATTTATGTCTTCCAAACCAACACTAGAGAAAATACTCAAATAAATTAACTAAAAAGAAGAAATAAAAAGTAAATGTCAGAACCAGACAAATAGTAATTTCCAAGAAACAAACAACTAAGAAAAGAACAAACACTATGTCAAACAGAAGTCAAAACTCAAAATGTTAGGAATTAAAAATCATATCTCAATAATCACACTGAATATAAATGGCCTTAAATCCCCATTTAAAGAAGGAAACAAGGTGGCAAAATGGATTAAAACTCTGAATCCATCTATATGCTGCCTGCAAGAAACACACCTTACAAGCAAAGATTCCCACAAACTAAAGATGAAGGGCTGGTGTAATACATGCCAATGGAACTCGAAGACAAGCAGAAGTAGCAACAAATAGTATCAGACAAATTAGACTTCAAGCCTAAACTTATCAGAAGAGACAAAGCAGATCATTTTTTAATAGTAATGGAACAATTCAGTAAGAGGAAATAATAGTCAACATTTATGCTCTAAACATGTGTAGCCACTTTCATAAAACAAACTCTTCATGACATAAAGTCACACATAGATCCCAATACAAAACTACTGGGAGACTTCAATAGTCCTCTCATATCACTAGACCAGTCTTCTAAACAAAAGGTCAGTAAGATGCCTCAGACCTAAAGAATGCCATAAGCAAAAAGGACTTATTATACACATTCAGAATACTTCACCCAACTACAGCTGAATTCACATGTTTCTCAGCAGTCCATGGAACTTTCTCCAAAATAGATCACACTCTAGGCCACAAAGCAAGCACCAGGAAATTCAAAATATGTAATATAATTCCCTGTGTCTTTTCAGACCGCAAACTAGAAACTAGAAATAAACTCTAAGAAGACCTAGAGTAACCATGTAAACACATGGAGACTGAACACCACAATGCTGAATGAGGAATGGGTCATAGGTGAAGTAAGGGGAGAAATTAAAAAATTCCAGCCGGGCGTGGTGGCGCACGCTTGTAATCCCAGCATTCGGGAGGCTGAGACCGGAGGATCCGGGTTCGCAGCCAGCCTCAGCTACCTAGTGAGGCACTCCGCAACTTAGTGAGACCCGGTTTCAAAATACACAGCATATCAAAACCTCTGGGACACCTTGAAGGCAGTACTAAGAGGAAACTTTATAGCACTGAATGCCCACATAAGAAGAAGAGAAAATCACCAAATAAATAACCTAATGACACAGCTCAAAGCCCATGAAAAACAAGAACAGTCTAACCCCAAAACCAGTAGAAGATAGGAAATTATTAAGGTCAGAGCAGAAATTAATGAAGTAGAGAATTAAAAAAAATACAGAAAATCAACAAAACCAAAAGTTGGCTTATTGAAAAAATAAACAAGGTAGATAAACCATTAGACAACCTAACCAAAGGAGAGAATCAACCCAAATTAACAAAATAAGACATGAAAAAGGTGATATTACCAATCACAGTTCAGAAATACAGAGGATCATCAGAAACTACTTTGAAAAACTACACTCCAACAAAATGAAAAATCTAGAAGAAATTGACAAATTTCTGCACACATATAACCTTCCTAAATTGAGTCAAGAAGATATAGATGACTTAAACTTACCAATATCAATCAAAGACATAGAAAAAGCAAAAAAAAGTTTACCATTAAACAAAAGCCCACGGCTAGGTAGCTTTCCAAGTGAGTTTTATAAAAGCTTTATAGAAGAGCTAATCCCAATACTCCTCAAAATATTCAGTGAAACACAGTCAACCAAAAAGCTTATAGAACTGATCAACAAATTTAGAAAAGTGTCTGGATACAAAATTAGTCTTAAATTCTCTCTTTCCTTTGGTTAGGTTGTCTAATGGTTTATCGACCTTGTTTATGTTTTCAATAAACCAACTTTTGGTTTTGTTGATTTTCTGTATTTTTTTATTCTTTACTTCATTAATTTCTGCTCTGACCTTAATAATTTCCTATCTTCTACTGGCTTTGAGGTTAGACTGTTCTTAATCTTAAAAAATCAGAAGCTTTCCTGTATGCCAACCATAAATCCACTGAAAAAGAAATTAAAAAATAATTCCATTCACAATAGCACCACCAAAATAATATACTAGAAATAATCCTAACCAAGGAAGTAAAAGACCTCTATAAGGAAAACTATAAAAAAAATTTTAAAAAATGATGAAGACATTAGAAGATGAAAGATCATCCATGCTCTTGGATAGGCAGAATAAATATCATCAAAATGGTCATCTGCCCAAAAGTGATCTACAGATACAATGTGATACCCATTAAATCACCAAGGTCCCTCTTTACAGACAGAAAAATCAGTCCATAAATTCATTTGGAACAAAAACAAAACAAAACAAAAAAGCCCAGAATAGCCAAAGTAGTTTTTAACAACAAAAACTGTGCAGGAGACATCACAATACCTGACTTCAAACTATAATACAAAGTCCCAGTAATAAAAACAGCATAGTACTTGCATAAAAACAGGCACATAGGCCGGGCGCGGTGGTGCATGCTTGTAATCCCAGCATTTGGGAGTCTGAGACCAGAGGATCTGGGTTCGTGGCCAGCCTCAGCTACCTAGTGAGGCACTCTGCAACTTAGTGAGATCCTGTTTCAAAATCAAAAATAAAAAACAGGGCTGGGGGTGTAGCTCAGAGGTAGAATGTCCCTGAGTTCAATCCCCAGTACCACACACACACAAAATAAATAAATAAATAAATAAATAAAACAGGCACATAGACCAATGGGGCAGAATATAAGTCTCAGAATCAAAACCACACACTTACAGTCAGTTGATTTTTGACAAAGGATCTAAAAACATACACTGGAAGAAAGATAGCCTCTTCAAGAAATGGTGTTGGCAAAACTGGTTAACCATATGCAGTACAAGAGTCAATTCAAGATGGATCAAAGACCTGGAAGTCAGGCCAGAGACCTTACAGCTACTTGAAGAGGGCACAGGCCCAAAACTTCAACATCTAGAGACAGGTAAAAACGTCCTCAACAAGACCCCAAAGACACAAGCAACTCAAAGAAAGATCAAGACATAGGATTGCATTAAACTAAAGAGTTTCTGTGCAGCAAATGATAATGCCAAGAACCTCAACAGAGAGCCCACAGAATAGGAGAAATTTTTGCAAGCTACTCCTGTGATAGAGAACTAATATCTAAAATATACAGAGAACTCAAGAAACTCACAAATAAGAAAACAACCCAATAAAAAATGGGCAAAGGATCTACATAGTCACTTCACAAAGGAAGAATTACAAATAGCCAATAAATGGATGAGGAAATGTTCAACGTCATTAGCAATCAGAGAGATGCAAATCAAAACTACTCTGAGATTTCACCTAACCCCAATTAGAATGGAAATCATTAAAAACACAAACAAAAACAAATGCTGGTGAAGGTATGGAAAAGTGGGAACCCTAATACATTGTTGGTGGGATTGCAGATTAGTGTAACTATTTTGGAAAACAGTATGGAGCATCCTCAGACAAATGAGAATGAACTTACCATATGATCCAATGCTACCACTTCTGGGTATCTACCCAAAAGAATGGAAACCAAACTATCAGACCAATGCATATGTATCTATGTTTATAGCTGCACAATTCACAATTGTCAAACTATGGAACCACCCAAGATGTCCATAAACAGATGAAGGGATTACAAAACTATGTGATATGTACACAATGGAATTTCACTCAGCCATAAAGAAGAACAAAATCATGTTATTTGTAGTGAAATGGATAGAACTAGAAAACATTATGCTAAGTGAGGTTAGTCATTCACAAAAAGAAAAACACCTTTGCTCTCCCTAATATGCAGAAGATAGGGAGAAAGAGGGACTCTAGATGAAGAAGGAGAAACCTTAGATGAGCAAAGAGGTTGACTTAACTGAAGGTGATGGTGGGAAGGAGACACCTAAATACACATGATATACTTTCACAATCATTTCAAAGTCAATCACTAAACTGAACTTGAGAAAAAGGGAGGAGGAGGGAGTGGGGCACAAATTGGGGAAGGATTAAATGAGAAATGTGTGCATATATGACTACCAGCTTGTACCTAACCAAGATGTATGATTACAATGGGTGTGGTGGCACATACTTATAATTCCAGTATTTAGGAGGCTGAGACTGGAGGATCCTTATTTACAACCAGCCTCAGCTACTTAGTGAGATCCTCTGCAACTTAGTGAGACCCTGTTCCAAAATAAAGAATAAAAATAGGGCTAGGGTGTAGCTCAGAGGTAGAATTCCCCTGGATTCAATCCCCAATACTGAAATAAATAAATAAATAAAATAAATAAGACAGATGCAAAATTAGAATTACCTGAAAAAAAAAAAAGAAAATCTCATCTCACATAGTCACATAGACAACTTTTTTTTTTTCTTGTAAAAGGGATTGAACCAATGGACTTTTTACCTCCTGGCTATAACAACAACCCAGCCCTATTTTATTTTTCATTCTGAAATAGGGTCTCACTAAGTAGTTACTGAAGGTCTCAACAAGTTGCTGAGACTGTCTTCAAACCTGCAATCCTCCCAAATATCTTAGCCTTTCAAATACTGGGATTATAGGAATGAACCATCATGCCCAACTTACATTTCCATTTTAAGGAAAGGTTTTGATTGAGGTAGACTTTTGCAGTACACATGTTCAAATAGTCTGAATTTATTTATAGGACCTTAAAACTGTCTACTCTTAATTTCTTTCTCCGGTTGCGCTGTCATTGTTCTTAGACATTTTATTCTCAAACTTTATTCAAAACACACACTAGATTACTCCTATACAGCTTTAAGCACTCATTTTTAAAGAAATTAAAAATGAGAAAAATACACTCATTTTGCATTTATTATTTCATTTTTAAACTATGTGTATGTGTGCTTGTGTATCTAAATTCTGATCGCTAAATGTTTCATTTTTTGTAAATATAATTTTTTTTTTAATTTGGAAATTAGCAACACTTCCTTCTGGTAGACCTTCAGTGTGGAATTAACTAACTTAGTCATTAACCGGCCTGAGCTTGATGTTCTTTGTTTCCATAGACACCAGATTTTTAAAAATACAATTGTATTTTATTGCCTTGCTCCTCACAGGAAATATACTTTCACATTCAATCCCAGAAATATTATTCTGTCATTTTCACTAAATATTTGTTACCAGAGGTGATTAGGCATTAGGTGTCATGATTCAACCCCTGTCTTAGGTAGGAATTAAGAACTGGGGTGCCTTGGATATGCTTTTCATTTATGTCTCTACCCTTCCTTTAGGACTAGAATATTTTTCTCCCCCATTGTACTAACTACAAATATGTTATTTATTTATTTACTTATTTATTGCGTACTGGGGATTGAACTCAGGGGCATTCTACCTCCGAGCTATACCCCCAGCCCTATTTTTTTATTCTTTATTTTGAAACAGGATCTCACTAAGTTGCAGAGTACCTCACTAGGTAGCTGACGCTGGCCGAGAACCCGAATCCTCTAGTCTCAGCCTCCCAAATGCTGGGATTACAAGCATGCACCACCACACCCGACTCAAATATGTTATTTATGACAGATAAGTCCACTTGTGAATATAATTTCACCTCCCCAAAACTTATACAGACTACATCCAATTCTTTCTATATACAGGGGTTGATGTTTTTAACTACTTTTCTATAAAACCTTGAATTTTATAGATAAAATGAGTACTGTAATCCCAGAAGTATAAAGTACCCTGTGATCTAATAAATAAGTGCGACTAAGATGCTATCTGGGTATTTCTGCTTCTTGAGATTTGGTTAAGACAGCACTGAATGTTTAAATTTATCGTTTATGGGAACAAAAATTCTTACTAATAGTTATGTAAATTCCAAGGAGTTTTCATGTGCTGTATCTCTTCTGAATTGTAGATTCCAGTGATGGAAGTTAACTTTAAAAATTTTGCTAAATTGGAGTTCTAGTTATAGTATATGAGTATGTTTCTAACAAATGGATCATCCTGAAAATAACAGCTAAAACTGTGAGCAAGGTACAATACAAAACACAGCTATATTATGCTCTAGACTGAATTAAAGCCAATAGACTTATAAAGAAAGTCAAACTTTAAACAAGAGTCTACAGGGGAGGCAGAACTTTACTTTTACTCTTAGGATCCCAGATAGGCCTAAAATAATTAACATACTATTGATTAACAGGAGAAAGTATATACACTTAATGTGCCTTCCATGACATGAGGGTACTTATAAGAAAACAAAAACACAAATAAGTGGAAAAATAACTTTTACTAGATTTAACAGAGAGACAATTATAGAAAATAAGCTAACATATGAGTTAGGCTAATGGGTGGTAAGCATTTTTATAGCATAATCTATTTGTACATAATTCCATCTACTACAAATCCCTGTTGAGTTTTTCTTTCTTAATATAGTAAAGTCATCTTTTACATGGTAGTTTTTATTTCTTATTTTCAGAGAGGAAAAAAGGAGATTAGAATACCCTTCTTGAATCAGCTATTTTTCAGTTTATTTAAGTCAAAATAATCCTTATACTGAAGTAGTATACTTTGGAAATGCATATTCTGACACCTCCAAAAGCAATACAAATTGACTTCAGTGTTGTCATTTTATTTTGTCTTACTTTACTTAACTACAAATAAATTCAACAAGAAATATGCAAAACCTACATGAGAAAAAATAAAACACATAATGGCAACAAATTTGATAAATTAAATAGACAAATTTTTTGAAAGACAAATGAAATTCACTCAAGAAAAAGTAGATAATCATATCAATGCTATATTTATTAAAGATACTGAATTCTCCATTTATAAAAAACTCAGGAACTAAACTCTAAGTCAAAATGGCCTCTCACATTCTAACATTTTAAATAAATCAACTCAATTTTATAGAACACCTCTCAGAAATTAGAAAAGTAGAAAAATCTTTCATTAATTTGAGTCCAGCACTATCCTTAAATGAAATTATAGACTTTATATAATAAAATGTGCATATGTATGTATGTATACAACAATCATTGTGCATGTAAATGATCTTCTAAAAATTCAACCAATATAATTAATAAGTATCTTAAAATGGATGGTAATATATTAGAGAAAAATAGTGTGTTTTGGTTGCTCAGAGACTTTGAAGGCAACTAGCAAGAAGACTGCTATGTTGAATAAGAGGAAAAAATACAATCAGAAGTCAACAGAAGAAAGACAATAAAAAACTGGTGGGGCTGGACACAGCACAGAAAGCAAATGACTGAAAAGAGCTCCATGACTCTCCTCTGGTGAGTGAAGAGCAGAGGTGAGTATCATCTTGATGAGCCCACTCCAGGGATAGCAAGTGCTGGGCCTAGGGACTCTCAGAGACCAACTCCAGTAAAGAAGAATCAGTATCTTGTCAATCCAGTGTTGAAAGAAACCAACATCAAAAGCAATTACATTCTTTTCTTTATACTAGAATACCTCAAGACTTCGACTTCCCAGTCCACCCAGCCAAATTGCCCAGCAAACTCCTCTGACTGCAATTGAAATTGGCAGGACCAAAAAATGACAACACCTTCCTGCTGGAACCCCAGTGATTAATACCTGATTTCAAATGATACTACAGATATATAGCAATAAAAATAGCATAGTATTTGCACAAAAACAGACACATAGACCAATGGAATGAAATGGAAGACAGAAACAAATCCACCCACTTATAGCCAATTGTTTTTTTACAAAAACGCCAAAAATATATGTTGGTAGAAAAGATAACCTTTTCAATAAATGGTGTTGGGAAACAATACACACTTCTCCCATGCACATCTCACCCTAGTACAATTACCAGTACCTAATATAACATTAAAAAACACACAATTAAAATGGACACAATAGTTGAAATATGTATGGCAAATAAACACATGAAAAGGTGCTCAACATTATTTCTACCAAAAATGTAAATGGTAATCACAATTAGTTATCCCAGCATGCATATTAGACTGGTAAAACAAAAATATAAAATGGCATAAGTGCTGTTAAAAATGTAGAGCAACTGGCAATTTCACATACTGTTTGTGGATAAGTATAATAAGTGAGTTGAAAATTTCTTCAAACACTCATTTCCAACAAATTATGTTATCTGTCAATATAAGTCACATGTATCACAAGAGGAATTATTTTAATCATTTTCAGTTGAGATTTATTCATTTACTTGAAATATATAGGTGCTAAATATCTTTCCTGACATCTGATATTGTGGAAGTTAAACAAAATTATGTAGATAAAGTGTTTAATAATTATAAATTGCAAGAAATGTAGTATTAATTATCTTATTCATTATACAGTATACCGTGAACAGAATAAATTGGATACTTGTTTGAGAAGTTATAATGAATTTTTTGAAACAGGGTCTCAATAAGTTGCAGAGGGTCTCACTAACTAGCTGAGGATGGATATAAACTGTGATTCTTGTGTCTCAGCCTCCCAGGTACTTGAATTACAAGCATGTACCACCACACCTGGTTTGGTTGAACGTCTTGAAATATGCTTAAGGCAAAGAGTTTGTCATCTAACATTGTATCTGTGCAGAAGAATAAATTGCCTACTTATAGCAAATTATTACTGTAACTACTTTTATAATCTCCTTTTCCCCTTCTATTTCATAATATTTATAAAAGGACAGAAATTTTCCTATAATTCAATTCACCAGAATAGCCTTGAAGTCTGTGTTAGCTTCCTTGCCTTTGTGAACTCTGATTTAAGTACTCAGTTTTTTCCTTATTAACTACTTTTTCACCTTAGTCACATGCTGTTCTGAATTTCTTCACCACACTACCTACTGACAGAAGGAGGCTGTCACCTGACAAAGTGTAAAAAACACAGCAGGGTGGAGTGGAACAAAAGCAGAAACTAAATTCCTGGAACCACATTTTTGGTTTAGTTTTATACTGGATAAAAGATGTCCTTTAGGCTAATCAACATGGAACTTAGTCTCTGCACTTTTAAGGAAAAATGATTTAATTAGTTGGTCCTAGAATTTTTTTTCAGTCGTCTCTTTGGTTATCTATGATCTAGGACAAAAAATAAATAAATAGTAATAAGAGTAAGAGCATTGACTTTTCCTTTGTGCTGGATCTATGTGATTTCTCCTCTTTCTAAATTTTAGTTTCTATTGATATAAATATTTCTTTTGGTATTTGACACTGTGCAGGAGTATTATCACTTAAAAAATTATACATTATTCCACTAATGCTGACATTACTTAATGACACTTATTATTTTATTCATTTGTTTAAACTGTACACATACTTAGAGTTTACTGCAGTTGAATAAATATGTTTCATTCATTTTTATTTACTAATGAAGCAATATAATGGGCTACTGTGTTCATTAAATCTATCATCATTGATTATAAGGTTTATTATTACATTTTCATATCACTAAGGGTTTTTTTTAAAGAACTGGTAACTATAATTGACATAATTATTTTCAGACACACCACAATTTTAGGAATGTTAAAATATGAAAAATATGTACCTTAGAACAAGGAAATAGCTATTCATTAAAACTCACATCAATTTATTCTTAAAAAGTTATAAAAACCCTTCTACAATCCTGTTACCATTTTGCTTTTTAATTTATCAGAATTTTCCTCCCAGTCACAAAAGGACACAAAATGAGTTCTTAAAAATATCATGCAATTAGGACTCAAAATGTCCTTTTGAAAGAATCATTTATATTATTTTATTTTAGTTTTATTATTGGGGATTGAAGTTGGGAGATTCTAACTCAAAACCACACTCCCAGCCCTTATTATATTATTAATATTTTTACTTTTATTTTTATTTATATACATATATAGGTGCATTTTAGTCTCACATCACAATATAATTCATCATGATAGTGACATACATACACAAAGTACTAGGAGAACTTCCTCCTGGCTCCCTCCTTACTCCTCCCTCTTCCTCATACATGATACTGAGATTCTAGTTGGTATTCACACATTCGTATGTAATATCAATGGAAATAATTTACTTATTAGTTCTCCTTTCCTGCTCAACCTTCCCCTAGACCACCTCCCTCACTCCACTAGAGTTTCTCCTCCACTATCTAAAGTGCCTCTTGTATTCGCCTTACTCGCTTGCTTCTGCAGAGAGGAGAAAAAAAAAAAGCCCTTTCACTTTCAGTGACTAGCTAATCTCACTTATCATAATGATATCCAGGTCCATCCATTTTTCTACAAATGACATAATTTTGTTCTTCTTTATTCCTGAGGAGAATTCCATTGTGATGATATCCCATAATCTTGTAATCCATTTATCTGTTGATGGACAATTGAGTTTGTTTCATAACTTGACTAGTGTGAATTGTGCTGCTATAAACATAGATGTACATGTATTATTATAATATTTCAATTTCATTCCCTTTGGGAAGATACCCAGGAGTGTTTTAGCTGGATCATATGGTGGATCCTTTTACAGTTTTCTGAGGAATCTACATACTGATCTCCGTAGCAGCTGTATTATTTGCAATCCACCAACAGTGTAGAAGAGTTCCTAGTTCCCCACATATCAGCAGTTATTGTTTGACTTTTTGACAAATGCCATTCTAATTTTAACTGCAGTATAGTTTTGACTTGCATCTTCCTTATTCCAAATGATGTTGAAACTTTTTTTCATGTATCTATTGGCCATTTGTGTTTTCTCTTTGGAAATGTCTAGTTCACTTGCCCATTTCTTGATTGGGATATATGTTTTGAGATTTTGTTTTGTTTTGTTTTGTTTTATTTGTATTAAGTCTTTAATCACTTAATATATTCTAGATATTAATCTTCTCTGAAAAGAATAGCTGGGCTCTCTGCTTAGACTCTTGGTGGTTGCCTTGATGAACAGAAACTTTAGCTTTAGTTTAATGCAATTTCACTTATTAATCCTCACTTTAATTTCTTGTCATTTGGAAATCTTACTTAAGAAGTGTCTACCTGTGCTTATGTGTTATAATTTAAAGTCTCTGATCCAATTGCCAGATATTTAATCGATCTTGAGTTTGCTCTTGCACAGGATGAGAGGCATAAATTTATTTCCATTTTTCTGCAAATGGATAACTAGTTTTTCCAAAACCACTTGCTGAAAAGGCTATCTTTTTCTTATGTGTGCATTTGATACATTTGTCAAAAATCAATAGAATATAAGTGTATGGATTTGTTTCTGTATCTTCTATTTTGTTCCATTGGCCTATGTGTTTGTTTTGTTCCAATGCCATTTTGCTTTTATTGCTATGACTTTGTGGTATAATTTGATATCACATATTAAGATGCTTCCTGCATGGTTTAGTAAAATATTCCAGTCCCAAAATTGCTATTAAAAATTGTTTTGAGAGCCACAAGACCAAATTACTTAAAAAAAATCTAAACTACTAGGATAGACTGAAAGAGAAAATGTCTTTGTTTCTACAGAGAAACAAGCAAACGATGAAAGTCAACAGAAAACCAAAATGTAAAGGTTTCTTGCAATGTTTTAAGAGATAACAGAAAGCTGACTTACTGCTGGTTATCTTTAAGGAGTAAACACTAAGCCATATAAATCAGTTCCAATTTATATGCTGAAGGTTTCAAAATACTATGCAATTTGGTGATTTCCACCAAATCCAAAATACTTTGTTCAGAATATTAAGTGGATAGTTATGGAAATTATTTCTTTGATGCCTTGAATGTAATAACTCTTCAATACGAGAATCTTTTACCTCATTTTTCACACTGTGGAATTAGAAAATATACAAAATCAGTAAGACAGACCTTGCCTACTTCCCCACAATAAATTTTACAATTTTTGTGTTCATTTCATAGTTTTTAAAAATTTTATTCACATTTTAACCATTTTTCTATGTGACTCTTCCTTCAGTACAATTTTTGGATCAAGGCTTGGCATTATAATTCTCCTTTTTTCTTTCACTTTCTCTTTCCACACACAAACATACACAATACAACAGCTCAGGTAATCTAAATATTCATATTCACATAGAAATGTTTCATGTTTCACATAGAAAATGGAGTTATTTCACATTTTAATTTACAGTCATGACAGAAGAGTTGGCCTCTCTCATGGAAAGCAATATTTGAAGTGGAAAAATACCCCAGCCAGCCTGGATAAGAAGAGAAACATAAAGTGTACTACCCTTAGATAAAGGCAGAAACAGCCCTGACCCAGGACCATTAGAGATCTTATTCCTATGGAGTTGGGGCAAAGCCACTGAGAAACCTACAAATCCAAGCACCTAGTGATACACATACAACCTAAAAAATAGTAGCAGTGAATGTCACCTTTTCACCACATCCCAAGGCTAGAAAGTAGCCATAGCAGTTTGTCCTTGGAAACAGAGACAACAATTAGAGACATAAACTTTCTGAGGCATGAATATTACCAGAAAAACAAAAATGAGGCAACCTGTGAGGAACTTAAAGTCAGTGGTGTAATGATTCCAATAGCAACAATAAATACAAACTCAGTTAGATTCCTGACTATACTGAAAAAAAGCTCTATACTAGAGTCCCTAGCAAAGCAACATGCACATTTTGAGTCCTACACATTGTTTAACCTTGTCTTTCTTATTCTACATGTGACAAATAACATTCACTAAAAAATTATAAAACAAAATAACAAATAACACAAAAGACAAAATTAATAAAGAAACCAGCTGAAACAGATTTAAATAAGACCAAGATGCTGGGATTCTCAGGGAATTTAGAATATTATGGTTAATACATTAAAAGTGACATAAAAGATGGGAAACATGCAAAACAGATGAGAAATATTAGCAAAGTAGTGGAATTTATAAGTAATCATGAAAACAACATGACAGTCAGGTGTGGTGGCATGAATCTGTAAGCCCAGAAATCCCAGAGGCTGAGTAAGGAGGACTGCAAGTTTGAGGGCAGCCTGACAAACTTAGTGAGAACTTGTTTCAGTATGAACAATAAAAAGGACTAGGGATGCAGCTCACTGATAGAATACCCCTGGATTTAATCCTCAGTGAAGAAGAAGAAGAAGAAGAAGAAGAAGAAGAAGAAGAAGAAGAAGAAGAAGAAGAAGAGAAAGAAGAAGAAGAAGGAGGAAAGACTGCCATGTCAGAAAAAAATTTAAATGCAAATCTAGTAGTGTTGAAGAACATTTTTAATGGGTTCACTGGAAGATTTGCTGCCAAACTCAGGTGAACTAGATGATGGATTAATAGTAAGCAAAATGAACACTAAAAGAAGAAAAGTGAATATACAATACAAAAAAAGAGAGCATACAAGAATTATAGAGAAATATCAAAGTCCAGCACACATAATTAGAATCTTACATTCAAGAGAGAAAAATAAGAGAAAGACATAAATATTCAAAGAGGAATATTCCAAAAAAACAATCCAGGAATGTTCCAAAAAAAAAAAAAAACAAGACATTGGCTTACATTTCTAAGCAGCTCAGAGGACAATAGTAAGGTTAAATGTAAGAAGGAAAACACAGCAACCTATTGAGACATATATTGAATTTGCTAGAGTCTAGTATAGATTATATAAAATGATAAAAGAGGAAAATCAGACATCATAAAGATAGAATAGAGAAAAAAATTAGAATATTTTTCTTGTCCAAAACAATGCAAGAAAGAAAAAAAAATCATTCAAGTCCTAGCAAGAAGACAATCCAGAGTTTTATACAAAGAAAATTATGTTCCAGAATTAAGTAGCTTCATTTAAGAAAAACAAGAATTTAAAATATTTTCAGAAGAGATACTAAAAAAAGTTCTATCAGAACGCTAGATACTTGGAGTAAACTGGATGTATATATATATATATATATAAATGGCTTGCACCAGATACAGATCCAGTGATACCCTCTGCCTACATAGACAAAGAGTGGCACAGACATAGGCCCTGAGGAGACATCAGAGACACAAGCTTGCAGTGGGAGAGGCACCAGTGGTGCCTACACTAACAAAGAGAGACATTATGTCAGGGTCCTAACTACTGCAGGCAACCCACAAGGGGATCCACAAAAGGACACTACTACTATAGGACACTGAACAAATAAGAATGCCTAAAACATGTTTGAAAATCTAATATAGTGTGTAGACATTTAAAACTATCCATGAAACTATCCATGCAGACCCAAGAGGACTGCAGAGGCCAAATCTGCTCTGTACTTATATACTTGTATTTTTTTTTTTTACTGTTTTTGTTTGTAATGCTTTGTTTTATTTATTTTGTTTGTTTGTTTGTTTGGTTGTTTTGCTATTTTTTGCTCATTTGTCTGCTCTTTTCCTCATCCCTTTTATAAGTTTTGTCCCTCTCTTCTTTCTATATTCTTCTCTTCAACACTTCTTTTTCTCTTTCCTTTTTTCTCTCTGTTTTATATCAAGACCATTTCATACCACTACTAAATACTCTACATTGTCTACCAGAATCCCCACATATATCCACTATCTCTAATCTCTACCATATATCATCTTAACACACTCAAACTCTTATTCTACTTCTACACTCATCACTGCGGCTTCTCCCCTCCACCCAAACTTCACTACTGAACACAACACAACCTGCTCTTGTATATACTAGTGAACACCTCTAAATCCCTACTGCAGAGATTGAACCATCAGAAAGGAATGCCAGACACCAAGGAAAACAATGAAATGTGTAAATTTAAATTAATTCCTATGTCTAATTTTTAGAATATAATCTTTCTAAATTAAGAATATTATTCATATTTATTAATTCTGAGGTTATGCATAAAAATACGATGTTTTACAAAATTAACACGAAGTACAGGAGAGAAGAATTGGGAGGGTAGAATTGGGATGGTACCTATGCCACAAATAAAATCTAATAATAATATTGTGTGAAGGTAGATTTGGTCCACTAATTGTACCTTTTTAAATTTTAACAATTAAAATATTTTTAAAGTATAATAAAAAATAAAGCAATAGAGAGAGAGAGAAGTGAAATTTCTCTATGCCATTTGCTAATAAGAACTAGAGTGTGTAATTTTCCAAGATTTTAGATTCAAGTACGATTACATTGAGGACATAGGAAATATATATATATTTTTAATCAATTGCATCTCTGAAAAAAAAGGATAGAAAGAGAATAGGGTAGAAGTTCAAGTACTTAGTGTCTACTATAACGTGTGTGTCTGTGTTTGTGTGTGTATGTGTGAACATAAGAAGAGAAAGAGAAAACAAAGTGAAGAGACAATATACAAATAGATACACTGAAAGGCAATCAGGTTTTCATACAGCTATTATAAACAAGAGGTAAGAGGTAAAAATTTAAGAAAAATATTCCCTGTTTTGTGGGAATATGTTCCACACAAACATGTTTTGATTGGTACCACGGGTAGATTCTATATGTTATATATTATTGTAATAGATAATACATGTATATATGATCTACTTGTGGTCTCAATATAAAATTATATAGGAGTCTCAAATAAGAAAAGCAAGTTACGTGTGTGTGTGTGTGTGTGTGTGTGTGTGTGTGTGTATTTTCTTTCAACATCTATGTAAAATCCTATGTTAATACCATAAAATGAAGACAAAATGAGTAATCCATACTCCATGGATTAAAATTTTTTTCTAGGTAAAATACAGATGAAATTCAGAGCAAAGAATCATGTGAAGTAGTTGTTTTGCCTACAGGAAAAATAGATGAGTTCGTGTGCTGATATTAGATACTACTCTACTTTATTGCTCACATACTGAGGCCATTATACCTCTTTATTGGTGATTCAAATTTGTTGCAAATAGTACTTTTTAGTCTCTTAATTTGAACTTGACCAAAACAGACTTAGCAAAGTAGCAAGACTGTCAGCAATTTAGGGATTCCTGTTTCAAAATTTAAAAACAAAAAAGGATAGGAGTATAGTAAAGAGGTAGAATGCCACTGGATGTTCAAACCTTAGTAGCACGCGCATACGCGCGTGCCTACACACACACACACAAAAGCATATGTGAATGTTGGTATACCTTTTGAAAAACCACAAATTAGAATAAAAATATTAATTTATTTTTACTTTTATAGTTTAACACATGGTTAAGAATATTTCTGAAGCCAGACATGGTGGTGCAGGCTTGTAATCCTAGTACTTGCAAGGCTGAGACAGAAGGATTTCAGAAACGTGACAACACTTAGCAACTTAACAAGACCCTGTTTCAAAATAAGAAATAAAATAGAACTAGGAGTGTACCTCAGAAGTAGAATGTCCCTGATTTCAATCTCCAATAAAACACATGCATACACACACACACACACACACACACACACACACACATACACACACAAGAGAATATTTTACAAAAAGAGTTTAAGAAGATTGTAAGTATATTAAAAGAAAATTATTTTATTCAAATTAAAACAACATATGTAAGTGAAAGTAATTTATCTTTTTTAAAAAGAAAAGACACATAACTACAACATTAAAATTATTTTACAAAAGTGCTATGCTTATGATAGTAAAGTATTTTTATTCACTCTCCTCTCTGACACTAAATAAAACAAAAATAGAATTAGAAAAGGAGAGAGAGCGAGAGCAATCAACAAAATTAATGAAAATATATATTCTTAGAGTAATTTATAAAATACACAAAATATATTTTCACCCAATGTAAAAGGAATTTCTATATATCTATGTAGCTAACTAGCTTCTAGCTACTAATAGATAAATAAAAATGTTATTCAAAGTAAGGACATCAGTATTGATGAAGCAAAATTAGTAACTTTGCAATGATTAAGTAAGGCTAAGGCATATTCCTATAAACTTTAAGGTGTTAGAGGGATGTGGAATTCAGAGTCAGGTGGGGAACTGTAGAGACAGGCATTTTTATTAAGACATGAGATTTTTTTTAGCTTAGCAGAAGATATTTGGGTAGCTGGAAGATCAAATCTCAAAAGCTGCTGATCATACTAAAGCCAGCCTCAGCAATTTAGTGATAGGGCTGGGGGTCTAACTCAGATGTAGAGCACCCTTGGGTACAACCTCCAGTACCAATGAAAAAACAAAATAAAACAAAACAAAAATTGTATGTGTGTGTGTGTTTATGTGTGTGTGTGTGTGTGTGTGTGTGTGTGTCTGTCTGTCTGTCTATTTTCAATTGCCATATGAGATCAGAAGACTGGAGGGAAGGAGATGATGTAAGGAAAGAAAACCTCCAGTTTTCTTTTGAAAATTCATAGTGCTGCTACCTGGTCAAAAATTTTTTTCTCTGCTTCTTAGCAGAGAAAAATCATAATGCTTTGAACAATAAGCCACATTTTAATTCAATGTTAGAGGATCTGACAGAGCTGGGGGGTAAAGTGTATCTTTTTTTACTTTTTTGAAAGGGTTCTTACTATCTTGATAAGGCTGGTTTCAAATTCCTGGGCTCAAGATATCCTCCCACTTCAGGCTCCCAAACAGCTGGGACTATGACCATGCACCACCATTCCAGTCATGTCCCTTTTAAAACAAGAAAAAAACAAAGATTTGAGAAACCTGATAGTATATACATAATATTTACTTAAAAGTAAGCCTCAAAATAGAAATGTGTGATGAGAAGATAATTTTAGACACTATTTTATATCTTATTTTTTAAAACATCTTTTGAATAATTAATGTTCTTTTTACATAATTATAACACCACTGCAAACCTTTTCTCCCTTATCTACCATTCATTTTCTTACATTGTTTAAGCCACTGGCTTCCTTGCTATTTCTCTGAATTTTTGGAACCTTCACATTTAATATTCTTTCTACCTGAATAAATTATATATGCTTGGACTGGTGAGAAGCAAAGCAAAACCAGAACAAAACTTCAGAGAAAAAAATACTATTTTGATCATTTTGTATACAACATCTATTTTTAAGTTCATAGATTAAGGAGTAACTTTAACTTCCTAGTCTAATTACTTAGAAAGTATATGCAAGACTAAACCTTCCAGATGTACAGTTCTTCTGATGAGTCTACACAAAATAAATTGAAGATCATCTCATCAAGATACCCCAAAATCTCCCAATTCTAGACATCTCTTGTCTGCTCTAGTTGACAAACCAGATTAATCATCACAGAATCTATTCTTGGGGAAGACACTGTGAACATTATTGAAGTGACAATCAAGGACTTAGACAATCTCATAAGCTTAATTGATAAAGCAGTAACAGATATGAAAGGATAGATTCCAATTTTGATAGAAATTCCTGGGTAAAATGCTATTAAACAAGTGTCATGGTATGGAGTAATCAATTGCAAAATGAAGACTTAACCAATGAAATGAGCTTCATTGCTGTCTTATTTTAAGAATTGCCATAGCTACCCCAACGACCAGTAACCACCTCCCTCTTCAGTCAGCAGGCTTCTACACTTTCGACACCCCTTAGCAGAAAGATAATTATGACTGGCTTGAAAATTCAGAAGACTCTCAGAATTTCAACAAATAGAGTTTTAATTAAGATATGTACATTGAATTTTATACCTAATGCTATTGCACCCTTTATAGACTACAGTTTAATATAAATAAAACTTTTATATGCAGTAGAATGCCCACAAAATTGGGTGACTAACGTTGTTGCAATATTTGCTTAATTGATGATCTGAAACTGCACCCACTATATTTCTAAGGTATGACAATAATTAGATAGATACATAGATGATAGATAGATGAATAATTATGCTGTTCTTATTTCTAAACATAAAATCTTCCTTTATCTAATAATAGAATGTGATGATAGTGAAATTTTAAATCTAGCTATTTCACTGCGAGCAGTATGCTTCATTAAACTTCTATAGCATTCACAATGTGCTACATACTGCTTTAAGTGTTTGAAAAAATATTAAAATGTTAATCTTCATAATACTTCTGTGAGGCAGGAGCTATCATTTCCTTTATTCTACAAATGATGACAATAAGGCAGAGAGAAGGGGGTAATTTGCCAGTGTCAGACATCTGTGAGAGGCAGGCCTAAGGTTTGAATAGAGTAGTTCAGTTCCTATGCTCAGGCTCTTAATTATTTCTCTGCTGTTTTGTTTTATTTTAAAAGTTTGCAAAATTCAGTAAATAGGAAAATAAAGGCAGAAACTCTATGATTGTAGTTATGTGTATCACTAATTTATTTTTCAAGATTGTATTTCTAACTAATTAATCCAAATAAGAATTAAACCTTACTCAAAATAATCTTATTTATTAAAATTTATTTTTAAATTACACTCATTCATTCGGAATAGCATGACAAGACAGTTTATAAAAAATTAGTATGTCCCAGGAGTTTACTTGTTTTTAGTAAAGTATAGTAAGGTTACCTAGACATTCCTTATTCATATTTCCGCTGTCTGACAGGATATGTAACCTCAAAAATATTTACAATACAAAAAGAATAAATGCATCAAATTATGAACAACAAGAAAAAACAAAAATAAGGCAGCATACATCTAAGTAACTTGATAGCAATTTTTATTTATTTGATAATATCTTTGGTGTATATTATTTGTAAGTATATAGAGATAAATACATGAATAATTATATCATCTTTTTTGTGGTACTATGGATTGAACTCAGGGTCATTCTACCTCTAGGTTATACACCCAGTTCTTTTATTTTTATTTTGAAACAGGGTCTTGCTCATGGCTGAGGCTGGCCATGAACCTGAAATCCTCCTCTCTCATGTCCCAAGTTATTGAAATTATAGCATGTGCCATCACACCACGTTTATTTTCTTTATTTCTAATCATTAAATATCTTCCTCATCTAATAAAATAATATGATGATAACAGAAGTTATATGTCTTATGAAACTTGTATAGCCTTCACATGCTACACAGTACATATATTTTTTTTAATCTTTCTATATATACATCCATCTATCTTTAATTGTTTTGTTTTCTTAGTACTAAGACTTTTCTGCTAATAGTGGCACTAGCTTTACGCAAAATAAATTATTTTTAAAAATTTAAAATTAAATTCTATCAGAGGAATGTTTTAATTCTATTATGGTTCTAGGATAATGTGTTGGGGCCAGGTGGGAAAAGAATATAAAAGCTTATGGCATAAATCTTACTGCTAGATAAAAAGCTTTCTCCTGTGAGGCTGATTCTAAATGAGCAATAGTATCCCAAGGAATCAGAGTCTCAATTGCCAAAGGAATATGGTTTGATCTACTTTATTTCAAAATATCTATATGAAGCCAGGTGTGGTGGCACACACTTGGAATCTCAGTACTTGGGAGGCTGAGACAGGAGGATTATTGGTTCACAGCCAGCCTCAGCTGCTTAGTGAGGCCCTCTGCAACTTAGTGAGACACTGTCTCAAAGAATAAAAAATAGGACTGGAGGTATAGTTTGGAGGTTGACTGTCTCTGGCTCAGTTCCCAGCACCACACAAAAAATCTATATGTATTTATTTATTTTATAGGATATAAGTGTTTTTTAAAAAATTATAATAATACTGTGACAGCCACCAGCAGTGGGTTGGTTCACATTATTTTCCTGTTCTATTAGATTAGTCAGGAGGCCACCTCGAGAACCAGGAGGCAAAACACTGATGTACACATTTTCAAATGCACTGCAGAACATTGCAGAAGAGGAAGGTCTGTGGTATTTGGTCAAGCAGGAGTCATGTAATTATATCCAGGGACTGAGAAAATTAAGGCACCAAATGACAGGACAGGAGGCGATGAACGGCCCATCTGTGCAGGCCCATTGAGTTCATCAGATCAAGGGAACTGCCAGTCCATCTTCTGACAATGACTCAGAGCCAAAATTACATTGGTGAAAATTTTTATCTAGTAGAAGACAAAGAAATCTGATGTTGTATGAAAGAAAATAAATGTATTAGAGTAACAGACTATCTTAATTTTGTCAGACAAACCTGCCTTTCTAAAGTTTTTGAAATGTTATTACTAACTCTGGATTAACTTTTTTCCATATTTAAGTCTAATTTTTTTATATTTTAATACATAGAATATCAAAATAAAATTGTAAATCCATAACCAGATTGACTGAACTTATGTCACTTATATTAGAGTCTATGAATTATATGTAGTGACTCAGTGTCATGGTTTCTTTGTTTTTATAATGGGGCTTATATAATTTTTATTGAATGGTTTTTATGCATGTCCTATTAAGTACTTTTGATTACTTCAGAAACATAGAACAAGTTCAGTTTACATTAATTTATACATTGTCCTTCATTTTGTAGGGTTAGGAATAAATATATCAGATCTGATCTTCTTCCAAGTAGTTTTGTGCTATTTGATTAAATGATTAAAGAAATAGGTGAGTAGATTCATGACCTTCTTGATCTTCTGAGCTTGTTAGAAATGGCTAATACTGGCTAAAGAATGATATCAATTTCTCGCATTCCCTTTTTGTAATTTCTATGTTTCCTATTAGTGTTACTGTCTTTCACACTTTTGTTTATCAAAATTCTCACTTTTATTCCTTATCTTCCCTTGAAGACTACTTTCAGAACTATAAATCATCATAAATTAGGTAATACTGATGATGGTTTAAAAATTACAGTTACTGTCTCTTTAAAAGTATATAAAACTCAGCCATAAATAAGAATAAAATTCTGTCATTTGCAGGAAAATGGATGGAACTGGACAATATTATGCTAAGTGAGATTATCCAGTTACAAAAGGTGAAAAGGAGAAATTTGGACACAGGAAGGACTACAGACAAAGATGGAGAACCCTTAGTGGAGTGAAGAAGTGGGCCTAAGTGAGGGAGATGGGAGTAGGGAAGAAGACTTCAAGAGTTAAACATCTCAATGGATATGATGGGCATAACGAAAACTTATAAAATTCAATCCCTGGGCTGAACATGGGAAGGTGGAGAGGGAGAAAGAGACTGGAGTGGGAACTGAGTGAGGGCTCAACGAGTACTCTGTGCATGTATGCCTCCTCTATCACCTTGAACTTCAACAAGATGTATGATTACAGTGTACCAGTAAAAAAGTGTATAACATATCAAACTGAAGGATGAAATAGAGAGTATCAAGTCAGGATATTTTAATCAGAATTATCCTGCTGCGATTCAAAACACATGACCACCACAGCAGAGAGGAAGAGAGATTTATTTACTGACAGTTCTGGACATTCACAGGATTCAGTCCCTGGTAGGTCAGGTGAAGTCTGTGGAGGTCAGGGCATGGCCAGGAGAATACAGAGAGAAAGAGCACAGGGGCTCTTGCTCTTATATCTTGCAAGCCAGAAGCAAGACAGGGAACAATGGGAGGAGAAGCCATACATAATCTCCAAGAGCACATCCACAGGGACCCTCCTCAGCAACCAAGCCCTGCCTCCAACATGGCTGCTTTGACTACTTGTGGTCTAGAGGGATGCTCTAAATCCAAATCATAGCACAGGTTCCTGTTGTAGGACATTACTGCTCTCCTATTCCCTGCCTCTGCCCAACCTCCTTCTCTAACTATACCCACTAGTTAAGCAGCCTTAAGTAAGCAGATTAGAAACTTTTTCTTTGATATGATGTGTACAGTTGGCTAACTCTAAGGAAAAATAGTAGACAAGATGGCAGGAAGGTTGCTTTTTTATTTTTATAGCAATGTACTTTGCTACCTTCCTCAGAAATGGTAAATGATACTTATAATCATAAATTGCCTCTCCCATTTATTTTCCTATCATTATCATCTTCTTGTATAGTAGTTATCTTGAAAGATGAGATGTTTATTTCCTATATTCTAATTTATTTCACTATCAAACATTCTTCTGTAGAATTTGGTAAGGCTCCTTTGGTTCAGGAGATCTGTTTTCCTACCAATAAATGGGAAAGATTCAATAAATGGGAAAAAGTTTTTCAGGATCATCTTCAATGTATTCATCAACCTTCTCTTTAAAATTTTCCACTATGAGTTCATGCCAGCATGAGGATTTCATCATGCTCAGATTGTATAAGTGAATGTGATGCCCCACTTATTAGTTTAGATTTCCCAGAGGACTCTTCTCTATAATTAGCTGATATTAAATATCTTGGTGTGACAATACACCAGAAATCACCTATGTTACGAATTACTGCAGATTTTGTTAATCAGCTAGAAAGTATTAAACCAAGAAAATATGGTGCATTTAGTTGCCATTTTAAATAAATGACATATTGACCAAAAGATGAACTAGATGAATAGATTTACCAATCAGTTCATCTAATAATCTTATCTAATCAATATATTGAAGGTTGGACTCTTAGAAATAAAATTTATATTTTTAAATTTACATAAAAATAAATGAATAAAAATAAGTAAATGGATAGAATAATGAATAAATACCAGTTATATTTCAGTATCATATTTTTAGGAGGTTTACATCACATCATCTCCCTCTTTCTGATTATTTTGTATCAATCAGTACATTCCTCTTCTCCAAAGAAGATTTATTTAGAAAAAAAATGTTCATGGAACACATGTGTATGTAGTAGCTAAATTCTTAGTTAATTCAGATGACTTCTTTCTGAACTGCTGATGCCAATTAGGTCAAGTGAGTAGTAATTGGATCTAATTTACTTCTTCAAAAGTTCTTAATTCTTTACATGAAGCCAAGTAGAAGACTGTGGGAATGTGTGGTATCAGCATGTGGAGCCATGGTAGCTTTCACCATAAAACACAAAAATACAATTTTTTTCTTTATGCCTCAATATATTGAAACAAACAACTCAGGTTTAATTTCTTGTTACTAATAACAAAGGCATATGTGGCAATTTTGTATCATATTTACCATTTAAAAGACATTGTATAAAATAAGATTTTGAGTATTTCATCATCAAGAATAAATTTCCCTGATTATGATGGTCATTTATGATGTAAAAAGCAATATAGCTTATAAATGATATTAATGAGACTATAGTCACTTGGGACACATTTAAAAATGAATCTGAATTCAATTTTTTTTGGAAAAAAACTTTTGGAAAAAAACTTGTGATATTACTCTGCAAGTGTTAGTAACTTTATCAGCTAGATTTCATTTTTTAAAGAAATGGTAGAGGCTATTAAACTATTCAATTTTTTAAAAAAAATATTTTGTAATCAGACAGCTCCTTCATTAACACCTTTTCTCAGACCTAAAATTTTGACCTAGTTTAGGTCAAATATATTTCCCAGAATCTCACGTCTGAGAAAATGTAGTGATAACTGAGATGCCATCTATAAAGTCTATGTCTAGTCCCAGACAAGGAGTGCTGTTTTAATGATGTTAGCTAGCCCCAAGAGAGGTTTGTCTCAGATATTCTGGTCATCTTTGACAGTGTAAATTATTCCACTGTACTTATCTCTATTTTATACAGATTGCTATCATTTTTCTATTATTATTCATTTAATACACAAATTTTCTTTTCAGCTAGTTTTTCTTCTACCTGTTTATGATGTTTTAAGTGTCATTTTAAAGTTCCAAGCCGGGCATGGTGTAATCCCAGTACCTGGGAGGCTGAGACAGAAGGATCCGGGTTCTTGGCTAACCTCAGCTACTTAATGAGACCTTCAGAAACTTAGTAAGAACCCTGTTTCAAAATAAAGAATAAAAAAGAAACAGAGCTCTACATGTTTATATCAACATACAATATGCAGAAATATAAAACACCATACAACTTTGAGCAAATTGACTTTGGACCAGCTCTCTTAATTTCATTGTCAGTTAGGTGAGAGAACATTGACTTCTCTAGCTTATCTGCAGTTTAATAAGTTATTAGGAATAGAATCCAAGACAATGATTGGGTCGGCCACTAAGCTATCTGGATAAGGGAACTATTTAGTTGGTGCATATTTTAGTCAGCACATTGGACAAAATGAGGAGACAATATAAATCAACATATAGTACCTACTCAGGATGAAGTTAGATTCTGATTAAGGTAAAGAAAACAAAGAACTATAAAACTTACCAATAAAAGGAAATTTTGGCAGATATTATTAAATATCATGAAATAATTAGGTGGTAGAGTTCTTCAAAATAATTTTTTTATGTAGTATAGTGCATTACATTTTAGATCTGAAGCTGGGACCAACCAGATGCTGTTCTTAAGGTAGTTCAGATCCAAGCACTCTTCTGCAAGCTAGGTAACATAGATATCAGCCTTTGTTCAGAATTCAGACTGATTCAAAACTCTTACCTGAGAAAACTCTTAAGTATGAAGATTTCTGCATCAGTGAGTAGGTTAAATGGTTCCTCTCTGAAAAGGGATTAGGAGCCAAGGCCCTTATATTTCCTAACAGTCAGCTCTGTTCTCTGGCTATTAGATGTCTTTTTCAATTTATTACAGAAGCAGCCTGCATAACAGGCACATTTCAGAGACCTCAAACTTTAAAAAGTTGTCATCTTCCTTAGCTCATGTCAATTTTTGTCAGGGAAAGTTGACAGGATGCTACTCATCATATAACTGGGTACAGCATTCACTTCTGTAGCTTGTCTTTTAAATCTCATCTCTGAGCATTCATCACCCACACTCTTTCTGGGATTCAAGAAAAAAAAAACACTTTTGTTTCCTTACATTTGAATACATAATAGATATGCTTTAGTTGAATAAGTTTTGAATGGTGGGGGAAGATTCAGAGCTTACAACATAGTTTAAAATTTATATTATCATTTGTTTTTTAAACTTTTTTCTTGTTTTATATTTATCTTTTCCATATTCTAATTTTTTAAACACAGTAATAGAAGTGAAATGTCATCGCTCAAATAATTGCCCCAAATTTCTGTACTCCTAGCAAAGGTGTGTGGACTGAGCTCCTGGATGATATATAGGACCACTACCTTTCCAAAGCTTTCTGTTTTGTGATTCTGTGAGAGGTGCCTTAGCAGTTACGGTGTAGAAATAAATACCTTGTGGTTAAGGTCAACCTTCAGTAGAGAATAGGGACATTTGAGTTGCATTTCGAAACTTTCCTAACTAGAGAAATAGGGTAAAAAGATCCCTATGCTCCAGATTGTGGTGTAGGCAAGGTGTAGTATTTTATTTTTTTCTTTATTGTAATTTTTACTTAAAGAAACATTGTAATATATTCTTTAATTTTTCAATGTTCTTGTAGTACCAAGATATTTTAGCCATATCAATAACTGTTAATATTTGTCTACTTAGTATTAATCCATGTACAAAGAACATTGGTCATTCATCACTTTCTGAACTGTTCATGTAACTATCCTGTAGAATCAAGTAAGGGTTGGGGGTAAAAATCTGGAGGTCACAGAGCTCTGATTCAGATCAAAGATCTGCCATTTATTTGCTACTGGATATTAGCAAAATTATATAACCTCTTTGTTTCTCAATTTTCACATGGTAAATAGTATTGATTCCAATAATGATAGTGCCAACTGAGTTCCTGTTGAGATTAGTTAAATTAATACACATTTTGCCAAGATGAAAATATTTAAAATAGCAATAAAGTCAGGATATTGCTTTTAAATGTATGGGATAAAATTTTTGGTTAAGGAAAAAATTCATATGAGGTTGATTGAGAATTTTCCAAAACGTGTAGAAGGCTGTCTAAATGTGGATTAGAATTAATATTTGATTATGAATTTAAATTATATGCAATGATAACCTTATTAACTTGTTTGACTTGGGTAGCTTTTTATGTATCTATGTATTAAAACATCTTGTTTTGTATTTCATATATATACATATACATTAAAAGAAAAAATATATTTCATATATATTATATATATAATTATTAATTACAGATGATAAGGGCATGGGATAGTACATTTATTTTCTTGGGTTTTATTTACTTAATACTTTGCATCATAACTAAAAATATTTAACCTTTGTTATTTGAAGAACTTTTAAAATTATCAGTTTTACAAAATTAAAGTCAGATTATTGCTGCTGACAAAGTATGAATAGCTCTCAGACATTCTGAAAATAGCAGCCCTATCCTTCTGTTTACAGGTCACTTATCTATATTACATACTGCTAAAATTTAAAATGCTAAAGCAAATTTTGATGACTGAATTATTCAACATATCCCATCATCATGTTTAGGAAGATTTAGAAATTTCTTCTCCTATTTAAAAGTTCTAAGGTGAAACATATGCATATACATATATGCTTAAAGATATGTATATACATATATTTTTATATATGTATTCAAATATATATTTACATATGAATAAGTGACCCAGTATATCTCACACCCCTCTTTTTCTAGCTAGTGTGAAATGTTTCTACCATTTATGAAAGTAACAGAAGCACACAGTCAGGTATGGTGGTACACACCTATAATCCCAGTATTTGTGAGCCTCAAACAGGAAGGATCATGGGTTCAAGGCCAGTCTAAGAAACTAAGTGAAACCTTATTTCTATTTTTTTTTTTTTTTTTTTGTGTGTGTGTGTGTGGTACTGGGGATTGCACTCAGGGGCATTCAACCTCCGAGCTATACCCCCATCCCTATTTTTTTTTCTTTATTTTTGAAACAGGGTCTCACTAAGTTCCAGAGTGCCTCACTAGGTAGCTGAGGCTGGCTGCGAACCCAATCCTCCGGTCTCAGCCTCCCAAATGCTGGTATTACAAGCGTGCACCACCACACCCGGCTGTGAAACCTTATTTCAAAATAAGAATTAATTTAAAAAGCCTGGTCATGTATCTGAAAAGTAAAATGCCTCTGGGTTCAGTTCCAAGCACCAAAAAGACAAGACAGTAACACACATCACAATCAGCAAAACAAAACAGAAATCTTTAAGTAAACCTTTGTTGTGAAATTTCAATTACACCACTGCTTCAGAGGCCAAAATCTAATAATTGGAGAAATATTTATACTAGGTTAAACATTCACTTAATTGCATGATTCTATTTGTAGCCTTATTGTGTCTAAGTTTAAGTATTTTTCATTTGATGCCTTCCAAGAAGAATCCCAAAGAGAGGAAATGTTGTGTCTCCCACAGTAGCATTTTCCATTTATAAACAGCTCTGCTGATTTCATTTTTCTGCCTCGTTGTCTTCCCATTCTACTTTACAAAATAATCAATTTAAGAAATATTTTAGGTATGCTTACAGGGTCACATACTATGCTGGGCTCTAAAACTATGTTTTGAACATCACTAATTCAGTCTCTATTTTATCATATAGAAAATTTATGGAAGCACACACATATTTACATCTTATTAAATGTGTGCCCAATATGAAAAACTACTTCTTATACAACACCTCTGAAAGTCTGTTAAATATTTAAGCAATACTCATCACTGTTTCTTATGTTTTCAAGGGTTGAAAATAGTAAATCTTTTTGATTCTTTGAATATTTTCTTAAGAATGGAATTTATAAAGTCGGGGGTGGGGGCGCACGCTTGTAATCCCAGCATTCGGGAAGCTGAGACGGGAGGATCGGGGTTTGGGGCCAGCCTCAGCTACCTAGTGAGGCACTCCGCAACTTAGTGAGACTCGGTTTCAAAATAAAGAATAAAAAATAGGGCTGGGCGTGTAGCTCGGAGGTAGAATGCCCCTGAGTTCAACCCCCAGTACCGCCAAAAAAAAAAAAAAAGAATGGAATTTATAGTCTTATAACTAAAAAAATTAAGAAAATATCAATTTATATCTCACAAAATATATTGATTTTAAAAAATTTCCATGATACTGGAAAAATTGGGATAAAATATATATTGAAGGGGAGCTTTTTCCTATTTAAAACATCCAAAAATAATTGATTTTCTCCAAACTGATATCTACTAAAGCCACAGAAGTAGTTGTTACGAACTACAACTCCTTTACATTATTTTTTTTTTATTTTATTTTTGCGATAGTGAGGATTGAACTCAGGGACGTTCTACCTCCGAGCTATACCCCCAGCCCTATTTTTTATTCTTTATTTTGAAACCGGGTCTCACTAAGTTGCGGAGTGCCTCACTAGGTAGCTGAGGCTGGCTGCGAACCCGGATCCTCCGGTCTCAGCCTCCTCAATGCTGGGATTACAAGCGTGCGCCACCACGCCCGGCTAACTCCTTTACATTATTGCCATAAATACTATGGTTGATATTTATTAGCCATTAGCTACATGGAATAAAGTTTCACAAAATGTTTAATTATACTTTTATTGGTGCATTGTAATTATATGTCAAAGGGAGGTTGAATGTGATACAAACACAGGCATACAGTACTTGATGAGATTCCTTTTGGATCCAAACACATTCCACCCCTCTTCATCTTTGTTACAGAGACTGGTAGTGATACTTTAATATATGGACACTGATGAAGGTCTGATAAAGGAAACAACACTATTTGAACAGTTTTCATCATCAAGTCTCTTTATCCTCTCTCCACAATTCCACTGGTTTCTCTCCTCATTTACCTGAAGTCGCTTTTGTTTCTTTTTTTTTTTTCTCTAGCTTACACATATAAGAAAAAAAAAAACCAAACAAACAAAAAACATAAAACTACTCATTTTGTAAAACTGGCTAACTTCAACATAATTTTCTCAAGTTTCATCCATTTCCCATCAAATAAAATAATTTTATTCTTCTTTCTGACAGAGTAAATTTACATGTGTATGTATACTGCATTTTACTTATCCATTCATCTGTTGATGGAATCCTAGATCGGGTACACAACTTGGCTATTATGAATTGTGCTATAATAAAAATGATTTGTGTGCATGAGTATAGTCCTCTGATTAATTATTTTGAAAAAACACCAGAGTGAAAATGTTGGGTCATTAGCCAGGTGTGGTGGCGCACGCTTGTAATCCTAGCATTTGAGAGGCTGAGACAGGAGGATCCGGGTTCATGGCCAGCCTCAGCTACCTAGTGAGGCACTCTGCAACTTAATGAGACCCTGTTTCAAAATAAAGACTAAAAAATAGGGCTGGGGGTGTAGCTCGGAGGTAGAATGCCCCTGAGTTCAATCCCCAGTACTGCAAAAAAGAAAATGAAAATGTTGGGTCATATCATGATTCTACTTCTAGTTTTTTGAGGAACCTTCATACTTATCTTCATAGTGGTTGCACTAATTTACAATTCCACCAACAGTGTATAAAAATTCCTATTTATCTACATCCTTACCAGCATTTATCATTGTTTTTACTCTTTTTATTGCAAATATATATATATATAAATATATAAATATATATATATATATATATATATATATATATATATATATATATATATATATATATATTTGGTGCATTACAAATATACATCTTTTTAGATACAAGCTGGTAGAGGCATACATGCACACATCTTTCATTTAACCCTCCCCCAATCCCTAATTCCCACACCATTCTCTCCCCCTCCCTCCTTCTCATGTTCAGATTAGTGATTGACTTTGATATGTTTGTGAAAGTATATAAGGTACATTAGGGTATCCACCTCCCCCCCATCATCTTCAGTTAAGTCAACTTTTTTGCTCATCTAAGGTTTCTCCTTCTTCATTTGGAATCCCTTTTATGTCCCATTTTCTCCCTAGCATGTGCATATTAAGGAGAGCATTCGATTTTTTACTTTTTGTGATTGACTAATCTCACTTAACATAATGTCTTCCAGTTGCATCCATTTCCCTGCAAATGACATGATTTTGTTCTTATTTATGGCTGAATAAAATTCCATTGTCTACTTATCCCATAGTTTTGTAATCCATTAATCTATTGATGGACATCTTGGCTGGATCCGTAGTTTGGCAATTGTGAATTGTGCAGCTATAAACATAGATACACATGCATAGGTCTGATAGTTTGGTTTCCATTCTTCTGGGTAGATACCCAGAAGTGGTATTGCTGGATCATATGGTAGGTTCATTCCCATTCATCTGAGGATCCTCCATACTGTTTTCCAAAGTGGTTGCACTAATCTGTGTTAGAGTTCCCACTTCTCCACACCCTTGACAGCATTTGTTTTTCTTTGTGTTTTTGATGATTGCTATTCTTATTGGGGTTAGGTGAAATCTGAGTAGTTTTGATTTGCATCTCTCTGATTGCTAATGATGTTGAACATTTCCTCATACATTTATTGGCCATTTGTATTTCTTCTTTTGTGACGTGTCTATTTAAATCTTTTGCCCATTTTTTATTGGATTATTTGTTTTTTAGCTGTGAGTTTCTTGAGTTCTCTGTATCTTCTACATATTAGTCCTCTATCAGAGGAGTAGCTGGCAAAAATTTTCTCCCATTCTGTGGGCTTTCTGTTGAGGTTCTTGATAGTTTTCTTTGCTGCACAGAAGCTCTTCAGTTTAATGTAATCCCATGTATTGATCTTCCTTTGAACTGATTGTGCTTTGGGGATCTTGTTTGGAAGGTTTTTATCTGTGCCTATATGTGTAAGTGTTGTACCTATGCCCTTTTCAAGTAGCTGCAGAGTCTCTGGCCTGAATTCCAGGTCTTTGATGTATCTTGAATTGACTCTTGGGCAGGGTGAGAAAGTGGGGTTTATTTCCATTTTTATGTATATGGTTAACAAGTTTTGCCATCACCATTTGTTGAAGAGGCTATCTTTTTTCAGTGTATGTGTTTGTCTCTTTTGTCAAAAATCAATTGACTGTGTGTACGTTTGCTTCTGAATCTTCTATTCTGTTCTATTCATCTATGTGTCTGTTTTTGTGCCAATAGCATGCTATTTTTATTACTGTGACTTTGTAGTATAGTTTGAAGTCAGGTATTGTGATGCCTCCTGCATGGTTCTTGTTGCTAAGAACTACTTTGGCTATTCTGGACTTTTTGTTGTTGTTGTTCCAAATGAATTTAAGGACTGATGTTTTCTATGTTTTTTGGGTAGTGACCTTGGTAATTTAATGGGTATCACATTGAATCTATAAATCACTTTTGGAATAATGGCCATTTTGATGATATTTATTCTGCCGTCCAAGAGCATGGGAGGTCTTTACATCTTTTTAGGTCTTCTTTGATTTTTTTCCAACTTTTTATAGTTTTCCTTATAGAGGTCTTTACCTCCTTGGTTGGGTGCTATTGTGAGTGAAATTGTTTTCTGGATGTCTTTTTCAGCGGATTTATTGATGGCATACAGGAAAGATTCTGGTTTTTTAAGACTGATTTTGTGTTCCTATATTTTGTTGAATTTGTTGATCAATTTATAAGCTTTTTGGTGGAATTCGTTGGGTCTTCTAAGTACAGTTTCATGTCATCTGCAAAAAGGGATAGTTTTAGTTCTTCTTTTCCTATTTTTACACCTTTCATTTCCTTCTCTTCCCTTATTGCTCTGGCTAGAGTCTCAATTACTATATTGAGCAGAAGTGTTGATAATGGACATCCTTGTCTTGTTCCTGTTTTTAGTGGAAATCTTGCAATTCTTCCTCATTTAATATGATGTTGGCTGTGTGCCTATTGTATATTGTCTTTATGATGCTGAGGTATGTTCCTTCTATTCCAATTCTCTGCAGTGTTTTTACTGTGAAAGGGTGTTGGATCTTGTCAAATGCTTTTTCAGAATCTATTGAAATGATCATGTGATTTTTCTCTTTGATTCTGTTTATATAGTGAAATATGTGGATTATTTTTCATATGTTGAACCAGCCTTTCAACCTTGGGATGGACAGGACTTGATCATGGTGTATAATTTTCTTGATGTGTTTGTGTGTGTGTGTGTGTGTGTGTGTGTGTGTGTTGTAATCATACATCTTTGTTATGTACAAGCTGGTAGAGGTTTTGATGTCCATTGCTAGTATTTTGTTTAGCAGTTTTCCATCTAAGTTCATCATCAATATAGGCCTATAAATTTCTTTCCTTGAGCTGTCTTTGATTTGCTTTGTTATTACTGTGAGGTTGGCTTCATAGAATGTGTTTGAAAGAGTCCTATTTCTTTCTGTTTCATGAAATAGAATGAGGAGTATTTGGATTAGCTCTTCTATGAAGGTTTTATAAAATTCACTTGGAAAAGAGTTTGGCCCTGATTTTTTGTTTAATGATAAATTCTTTATTTCTGCTTCTATGTCTTTGATTCCTATTTGTTGGTTTATCTTCCTGACTCGATTTAAGAAAGTTGTATGTGTGTAGAAATTTGTCAATTTCTTCTAGATTTTCCATTTTGTTATAGTTTTTCAAAGTAGTTTCTGATGATCCTCTGGATTTCCACACTCTTGGTGGTAATATTACCTTTTTCATCTCTTATTTTGGTTGATTCTTTCTTTCGTTTAAGTTTATCTATCTTGTTTATTTTTTCAAGAAACCAGCTTTTGGTTTTGTTGATTTTCTGTATTTTTTATTCTCTATTTCATTAATTTCTGCTCTGATTTTAATAATTTCCTGTCTTCTACTGGCTTTGGAGTTAGATTGTTCTTGTTTTTCAAGGACTTTGAACTGTGTCATTATGTTATTTATTTACTGATTTTCTGTTTTTCTTATTGGGCACTCAGTGCTATAAATTTTCCTCTTAGTATTGCCTTCAAGGTGTCACAGAGGTGTTGATACATTGTGTCTCTGCTTTTGTTTGTTTCTAGGAATTTTTAAAATTTCTCCCCTTCCTTATTTTATGACCCACTTCAGCATTGTGGTATTCAGTCTCCAAGGGTTAATGTGGTTATTCTGTATCTTCTTAGAGTTGATTTCTAGTTTCATTAGGTTGTAGTCTGAGGAGATGCATGGAATTGTGTTACATTTTTTAAAATTTGCCAGTGCTCACTTTGTGGCCCAGATGTGGTCTATTTTGGAGAAAGTTTCCTGGGCAGCTAAGAAAAAAGTGAATTCAGCTCTAGTTGACCTTTTGTCTAGAAGATAGGTCTATTGATGTGAGAGGAGTATTGAAGTCTGCCAGTATTATTGTATTGACATCTATGTGTGACTTTATATCATGAAGAGTTTGTTTTATCAAAGTGGCTACACATATGTTTGGAGCATACATATTGACTATTGTTATATTCTCTTGCTGAATTGTTCTGTTTCCTAGTAAAAATGACCTGTTTTGTCTCTTCTGATAAGCTTAGGCTTGAAGTCTAATTTGTCTGATATCATAGTTGTTACTCCTGCTTGTAGGAGTAGACTTGGCCTGTGCACTCCTTTTGGATCTGTGTGGATATTTTCAACTTTTAAATGATTGCTCACTATAGTAGATTTTTTAGCATGTTTCAGACATTCTTATTTGCTCAGTGCCCTATAGTTGTGACGTCCTTTTGTGGATCCCCTGCAGTGGTTAGGACCCTAATTGATGTCTCTCTGTCAGTGCAGGCACCGAATTCTGCTGGTGCCTCTTCCACTGCAAGCTTATGCCTCTGAGCTCTCCACAAGGCCTGTTCTTGTGCTGCTCTTTGTCTATGTAGAGAGTGGGCATAACTGGATCTGGACCCAGTGTAAGCTGGAGGCACCATGCTTTCCACAGGCCCTGTGTCTGTGCCTCTCTCTGCCTTTGCAGGAGGCAGGTGTGGAGTCTAAATTGGGCCCTGTAATGTCTCTATACCTTGTTCTCTGGGTCCTTCCTGCACTGCTCCTATCCAAATACTAGAAGAGCAGTGAGGAATGTATGGTTTGCCACTGGAGCCCCTGTGGCCGCCATGCCATTAACTTACAATTGAGTGCTACTCTGTCTCTGCAGGGAGAGGTTAGCTGGGGTGTCTCTGTCACAGCCTTGAGTTGGTCATTTGGGGTGTTCCAATCCCTGTCCATCCTATGGGGATATGCTGCCTGATTAGGGTGTGGAGTTCTGTAGTTGCTTACTCCACATCTGGTCATTGGCTGTGCAGGAAGTCATTGGATGCCTCAGTGCTATTTGACCCCTCTCTGCTGGTGGCTCAATGGCGGCTACTCCACCACAGTGCATGCTGTGCATGGGTTCTTTTGCTCACCCTGGTCTGCTTTCTGGATTTTATTAATCTGCATTTCAATTTTCATTACTTTGTTGAAATTTTCACTGCTTTTTTTTTTTCCATCACGAAGCTACTTTTATGGCAGTTTTGATTCGAGTTTTACAGGACCTGAAATGAAGTGTTTCTCTCTGTCACCCTCTTGGACTCATCCCATTGTGTATATTCTTGATGATTGCCATTCTAATGTAGTTAGGTGGTATTTCAGCATGGTTTCAATTTGTGTTTTACAGATTGCAAATGATGTTGAACATTTTTCATATATTCATTCTCTATTTTTATTTATTTATTTATTGTAAAATGTCTATTTAGCTAAATGGCCCATTTTATTGAATTATTTGTATTTTAGCATTATTTTTAATTCTTTGCATATTCTAGATATTAATCCTTTATTGGAGGAGTAATTGACATTTCTCTCATTCTATAGCTCTCTCTTTTAATTCTTGATTGTTGCTTTTTCTGTGAAGATGCTTCTTAAGTTGATAGCATCCCATTTATTGATTCTCAGCTTTATTTTCTGAGTTTTGGGCACTTATTGAGGAAGTCTCTACAAGTGCCAGTATATTGGAGAGTTGGTCTTATATATCTTCTAGTAATTGTAAATTTTTTGTTTAATTTCTATGTCTTTGATCTATCCTGATTTGACTCTTGTGCAAGGTGAGAAATTATGGTTCAATTCTATTCTTCTAAATATGGATAACCAATTTTTACAGTGCCACTTGTTGAAAATCCTGTCTTTTCTCCAGTATATGTTATTGCTGCTTTGTAAAAAAAATTAATTACCTGTGTGAGGATTGTCTTTGTATTTTCCATTCCATGCCATTGGTCTGTCTGTTTTGTACAGATATCATGCTGTTTTTGTTACTATAAGTGTGTAATATAGTTTGAAATTTGTTATTATGATGTCCCAACATGATTCTTATTGCTCAAAATTACTTTTACCCTTTTTGGTATTTTTTCTCTATCTGAATTTTTAGGCTTTTTCTAGCTCTATGAAGAATAACTTTGATGAGAAGAATAGCAATGATCGTTTGCCAGGGATTTTATTGAATCTATATATCACTTTTGGTAATATAACTATCTTCACAATATTTATTCTGCCTATCTAAGAGCACATATCTTTCCATCTTCTAAAGTCTTCAATTTCTTTCTTTAGTGTTCTATAATTTTCATTGTATAGATCCTTTGTTAAATATATTCCTAAGTACTTTTCTGGGAGGGGATTTTTTTTTTTTCGATACTGGGGATGGAACCCAAGGGGATTCTACCTCCGAGCTATACCCCCAGCCCTATTTTTTATTCTTTTATTTTGAAACCGAGTCTCACTAAGTTTCGGAGTGCCTCACTAGTTAGCTGAGGGTGGCCTCGAACCCGGATCCTCTGGTCTCAGCCTCCCGAATGCTGGGATTACAAGCGTGCACCACCACGCCCAGCTTGGAAGGGGATATTTTGAATGAAATTTTCTTCCAGATTTCTTTTTCAGTGGATTCATATTTGGTGTAGAGAAAAGCTATGGATGTTTGTAAGTTGACATTTGGAAAACTTTAATGTAAATTTTCATTGAGTTGCATAAATCTTGTACAAGATATAGTAATGTTGTTATAAAATTTCTAAATTCTTCAGGTTGCATATGAACCCTACAAATTCCTAATTCCCATTTTTTCAGAGACAAATTATCTTTCTAGATTCTACAGTGCTATTTTGACTTGTATCTTATGTGTCTGTTTAAACTTTTGCCTTTCTGATAGAATAACACTGAAAATTACTAAAAGCATTACATGTATCCCAAATGCATAATTAGATTTTAAAGTATTAATTTACTAAATGATTGATTGGTTGATACACTGGAAAAATGAATCACTACATAGGCAAATTATTGAAATTATAATCTAAGTCCCTTAAGCTTATTTTTTTCTTCATATAATGTAGAATTAAAATAGATTCAATTTAAGATATTATTAAACTAGGCATGATGGCACATGCCTGTAATCCCAGTACTTAATACTGAGACAAGAAGATCACAGCTTTATGGGTAGTGTCAGAAATATAGTGAGTCTCTCAGCAACCTGGTGAAATCCTCTTTCAAAACAAAAAAATTAAAAAATGGCAAGGGGTGTAACTCAGAGTTAGAATGCCTCTGGGTTGAATCTCCAGTACTACACATGCCCTCCCATACACACACGAAAGTAACATAAGTCTCTTTAATTTTATTATTCTATGCATTTGAATTATTTTGTACAGTCATTAAATTCCAAGACAATAGGAAAAACACACTTCTATCACTTGCCTGGCTTCTATTTTTTTATTTTATTTTTTTATTTTTTATTGTAGTAATTCGTGCAGTATAGCATACATCTTTGTTAAGTACAAGTTGTTAACAACATATTTGCACACAATTCTCATTTGACCCCTTCCCCAATTCCCACCCTGCTCCCTCGCCCTGCCTCTCGCTCAGGTTCGGTTCAGTGAGTCACCTTGATATGATTGTGTATGTACATCATGTGCCTTAGGGTGTCCCTCTGCCCCATGCATCCACTACAACTGATGCAACTGGAAAACATTATGTTAAGTGAGATTAGCCAGTCACAAAGAGTAAAGAAGTATATGTTCTCCCTAATATGTGATGCTAGGTAGAAGATGGGGCATAGGAGGGTCTCCAGATGAAAAGGAGAGATCCTAGATAAGCAAAGAAGTTGCCTGGCTTCTAAATTAACCTTAACAAATGTGTGCTTTTGGACGTACAATTAAGTTTTAATTTACTTCATATTTGAGGACTATTACAATTTATAGTTACAAATAATGAAAAAAAATGACAAGTTAAAACATTGCATTATCTACTCTAAAATGGAATTTGCTGATAAAAGATTTAAAAAGTTCTAAAGAGTTCCAAATTGCTATTGTTCTTATTATTTGTCAGTGATAATAATAGTGTAGATGAGACAACTTACATTGTATTTAAAGTTGTTTTATTTTTTAAAAAATCCCCATTTCAATGATTATAGACATGCCCATATAATATACTATGACACCCAATGTTATGTTTTTCCATCCATACCAATCACATTATTGTTTCATAGCAGGTAGAAGAAAAAAATGCAAGAAACTTCACCAGTCATCTTTATATCCTAGCTATATGTTCAAATTTATTATTGTGCCAATAAATAGACATGATAGTTTATTTATTGATTTGTAACTTATGTAGCTGTTTTTATTTTTACACTATCTTCCATATACCAACAGATAAACTTGTCAAGGATATAACATCTATTTAACTGAAAATCTCTAGATAGGAAGTAGGTCTATGAATCCAGGCAAAGCTCTGTTCAATTGAGTATTGAATCTGGTTACAAATATGGTAGTATAGTTTTATAGAAACATAATGACAATGTTTTACAAAATGGCATTCCTTGAACCTTCTTAATTTAACAAAGAGGCAATCTACCATGTTCTCCAGATAATATATTTATATGTGAGATTTAATTTACATAACTAACAAGGAATAATGGTACTTTCCTTCTCTTATCCAGATGGGTTGTTTTTAAATACCATATATTGTTTTAAACCTCAGTGTATAGTCAATACAGCACTCAGAAAGCATACTCTAACATAAATAATATGTCAAGAATATAGGCATAAACACACACATAAACACATAAAAGAAGGCTCAGTCTGAACTGTCTACAAACAATACTTCGAAGGTGAGTTTCTGCATACATATTTTCTTGTGAAGATTTTAGGTTATAAAGTACAGCTGAGAAAACTAATCTAGAAACCATTCTAGATCCAATTTAATAGCACTTCAATAGTTGCTGGTGTCATTTGTGCATTGATTCAATTAAATAGCTTGGCTAATTTGTAAGAGGAGGCTTTTTTTCTCTCTCTTTCTTTCTTTCACTCATCCTCAGGGTTTGTTTCAGGAAATTCAGATGACTCTCAAAGGAAAATCACAAAGATATGGACACAATCAAACATGAAATAAATATTACAACTGAGAGTACACTGACATATCATACCATTTACCACTAAGAATTATAGCATACATATTCATAAAGACAAAAGCAAGGAAATATTTTATAAAAACAGTGAAATTATCAAAACAAATAATTAGTATTGATTAAATGTTACTCATAGCCCATATATAAATCTTGGCAATTATCCCAACAATGTTGTTTTCATTCAGAAGTAAAATGTCCTGAATTTTATGTATGTTGGATGGTTTCTCAGGATCTGATTCTAATCATATACTTTAGGGAGGAATTCCATAGACATACTATTATATTATTCTCAGCATAGTTACTGTTAACTTTGATCCTTTGGTAGTGTCCTTCAAGGTTCTCCATTATAAACGTACTATTTTTCAGCCAGGCATGCTGGTGCAGGCTTGTAATCCCAGTACTTGGGAGGCTGAGGCAGGAGGATCACAGATTCATGGCCAGCCTCAGCTACATAGTGAGGGCCTCTGCAACTGAGATCCTGTTTCAAAATAAAGAATAAAAAATAGGTCTAGGGGTATAGCTTGGAGGTAGAAGGCTGCAGAGTTCCCTCCCCAGTACTACACACACACACACACACACACACACACACACACACACACAAATAAATTTACTATTTTCTATTGAAATTATTAATTCTTTTTTTCATGAGAAACATTCATATATTACTCAAAATCTGCATTTTGCTGAATTAACCTCATCACATGAATAAAGAAATTTTTATTGTAATAATTCATGCTTTGTATGTATACATCTTTGTTAGGTACAAATTGATAATGACATATGTGCACACATTTCTTATCTGACCCCTTCCCCAATTCCCACCCAACTCCCTCGCCCTCCCTCCCTCTCAAGTTCAGTTCAGTGAGTGACCTTGATATAATTGTGTAAGTACATCATGTGCCTTAGGATGTCCTCCCCCCAATCCCTGTCCATCCCCTTTGGTTAAATCAACTTCTTTGTTTATCGAGGGTCTCTACTTTTTTGTCTGGAGACCCTCTTATGTCCCATCTTCTGTTTGGATAAGGACCATCCACATTTTAAAGGGCTAGTTCACTAACCTTAGTCTCACATCCATTGACCTTTAGTCTCTGGGTGAATCTGACCTAATCATAAGAGCTCTTTAAATCTAGGTCTCTAATGATAATGTTGGGTGTGTTTTACCATTTTACCCCTCTCTAATTTCCAATTAGGGAATGTTTTATTACTATAGTTTACAGTTCATTAACCTACTTTATCCTGCTGTGTGTCTAATATTCTGTTAAATTGAGCTATTTATTTCTTAATTGTCGAGGTTTTTTTCTAAAATTTTCATTTATTATAGATTTCAGTATCTGATGCAACTTTTGTTCCTTTTTCTCTTGCTCCATATTTTCCTCTGTGCTTCTCCAATATCTCTATCACATGTAATTCTCTTTCTTTTTTTCTTTTCTTCTCTTTTTTAAAAATATTCTGCCCTTTCTGTGCCTGGAAATTTTAATTTAAATATTTGACATTGTGTTTGAAAATTGTACAGTACATGAATGATTTTTCCAAGAGTGAGTTCAGAACACCCTTTTTTATAGATGTTGAGAATAGGGGAGGCTACGCATATATGGGGGAAGGAGTATACAGGGTATCCCTGTACCTTTCTCTCAGTTTTGCTGGGGACAAGTTTTTCTGGGTAAAAATACTCTAAAATAAATGTATTAAAACATTAATGTGGACTGACTACATGAATGACATGTTCTGATTTGAGAATGGTTTCGATTTGGATAATCTATGAGGGACTTCATGAAGCCATCCACCCACCCACATACACACAAGCCCTGTACATGGGCTTTTAATCATTACTTTCTCAGCATCACAAAACATTTAATTACTGTAGTGTTCACAAGTGTTTTCATGGACTTATTTGGCCTCCTTTTTCATGAAGTTTCATAATTCAACAAATATATTGGAGTGGAAATGCTTTTCCAAACAATTGGAACTAGTTTATAGTTTCCTTTTCTTATTGAAAAGCTAACACTGACATGTGTTTATTTTTTCTATGGTCAGGAGACTATGGGTACCTCTGTTGTTCTCTTCTCCTCTTAGTCAAAGTCTTTTGTCCTTCTTCAAAGCATGGTTAGGGTATTTCCTGGCATGCAGAATTGCCCAATATCCTAAAAGAAAAAACAGATATTAAATATTTCCTCATATATTAGTTTTTATTTCCCCATAGATTGTTTTCTTTTTCACATTACTATTGCCTTGACAATTTTCTAAGTTTGTTTATATTTGATTTGTGTTAAAAGTTTTCTGTTTTTATTTTATTTTTAGTGTTTTGTAAGCTACTCATTTATATTGAGATGAAGACTCCAGAAGGTCTAATCTTGTATGCAATATATATATGAAAATAAATAAATGTCTTTTATTAGTATAAGTCAATGAGAATGGATACATCTCTAAATGCCACCTTCATTTTTTCCATGAAAATAAAATGTCAAGCATTTAATTAATAATATTCTTGCTTAAAATGTATTTTTCACTTGAGATTCTTCATCTACATCCTTAAAATAAGATCTTGCAGGCTAGAAATTTACAGGACTCTTTTTGTTGTTTTAAAGAAAATAAATCAGAAAGATTTCTTAAGATATCATTCTAGTGAAAGTGAGAAAAAATTTGTCACTGAAAATAAGTGATATTTTATCCCAATTTTATAAATTGCAATGCTATTTCTTCCTCCATGTTAATACATTATGTAATGAAATTACATAATTTTATATAGCTGTAATGTTTATAAAATTAGAAATAATAGTCATCTTTGTAAAAAAAAAAACTATAGACAAAAATAGAAATGTATTGTCCTCTTTTCCAAATTTTTATGTTTTCTCAATTAGAAAGATAATTCATGGTTTATACATGGAAGAATTTTTAGGGTCTGACTATATGGATCATTTTCTCCTTCCTTCCTTCCTTCCTTCCTTCCTTCCTTCCTTCCTTCCCTCCTTCCCTCCTTCCCTCTTTCCTTCCTCTCCTCCTCCTCCTCCTCCTCCTCTTCCTCCTTCTTCTTCTTCCTCTTCCTTTAATCTCTCTCCCTCCCTTTCTCTCTTTTTTTCTTTTTGTATTGGAGATCAAGCCCAGAGGCATTCTACCTCTGAGTTATACCCCAACCATATTTTATTTTATTTTGAAATAGAGTTTCACTAAGTTGCAGAAGGCCTGAGTTGCTGAGGCTGACCAAAAATCTGTGATCCTCCTTTCTCACCCTCCCAAGTACTGGAATTATAAACATGCACAATCATGCCTGGTTATGTGGATCATTTTCTATTCAGCTTCATAATTATTAAATCAAATAGGATACATAGATAAAGAAAAATATAATTATTTCATATATTTTTCAATGTATATTCAATGAAGACTTTTTTATGAATTTTTAATAGAATTCTGAATTTCTTCCCCACAACAATTTAGAAAATAGAAAGAAATGTTTCTACTTGAAATTAAGTAATATTTTATATTATCTATACACTAACAGGAAGCACCAAAATGTCAGAATGTATATGGAGGTAAACTGTAGTATTTTTCCTGTTGAGTTGCCTACCTTATAATAAATATTATTTGAGAAAGGAAATAATTATAAGCAAGTAGATCAAGAATGGTTGTCTTTGGAAAGTCATCTTTAATTTAGACATCACAGAATGTGTAGTTTTTTAAGGTAATCTCTTAAATCTCTTTGTTAAAAAGCAAAGGCAAATATAAAAAATATACCATTAATGTGTAAACCAAGTGAGTAATCTAATTTAATATATATGTTAAAGATAAATAAAATAATATAATAAAAAGTATAGAAATAAGAAATGCAATCAGATTTTAGAATGTTTTTAGTGATAGACAAAAGTGGATAATGCAAGATGTAGAAAAGAAATAATAAGAAATAAACAGCTGAGATGTATGATTATGAAGGGATTAAAAATAACTAAATATATTGCATAAGACAGATAACAACTTGCAGAGTGTGAAATTATGTGTACCAGTTAGAAAATTATAATATACTGAACATAATGGCTATAAAGGCCTGGGAACTTAAAGTTCTTAAATGCAGTAATATATATTAGAAAGGAAATCATGTCAGATCAAAGTTACCATTAACCTACAATAATTATGTAATGTTAATTTGATATCGAATTGGGTATAAGAGGACAGAGAATGAAAGGTCAAAGATTAAGATTTCAGACTTATATTTCCAGAGAAATATCACAAATATAAAGTCATAAGTGGAAGAGTGAGAAGAATGCTATAGTTTTGACAGGTTGGTGAAATAAGCTGGTAACATAATGAATATCCTTCAAAGTCAGCACGATTTCTAGTCTTGTGTACATATAGGATAGGCTCCAGAAGACTGAGAAGTCATTCTCTAAGTCTGAAACATGGATACTGAACATGGTACTGTAGGTGTATAAGCTGGTGATGAGAGAAGGTGTGAACCAAGGAGTGAGGAGAGACATCTATTCCTTTGAAAGGACACAATAGGTGAAGAAATAGAACCATTTAGAATGTAAATTTAAAAAAAAAAACATAATGAAGGTCAACTTAAGAAAAGAATCAGTCTTCTCAGTAGTCTTAAAAGAAGTTAAGCCTTCTTGTAAATCATTAATTGCTCACAAATTGGTTTCTGTTGGTCAGAAAGTAGCTTCTTAAAATTTGATATGGAACCAAATGACTGATTTGTTTTGCATGAACTGTGCTCATTTACAGGCAGCTTATTTTTGTTTAGCTTTATCGCAAACATATGCGATTTTTTTAATTTTTTGATTTTTTAAAAAATTCTACTCACTTGGTTTTCTTTGAATAATAATATATACTCTATTACCTGCGGTCACACAGTAATCCCATGAAATAGACATGCATCATAATTGCTATATTTTTTATTTGCTTAAAACTACTGTAGAAAGAGAAATCCCTAGCTGCTCTTAAAGGCTACTAAGGTAACATAAAGATATTTCATTTAAAGCATACAGGTTAAGAAAAAATGTATCTCCCAGCAAGTTATGGTTATAAACAGGATTAGGACCCCATAAATGAGTTCTAGCAATCATGCTCCTGCTGAAACCTGTAAAGCTAAGTGTCTTTCAAGCCATGTAATATACTTCCTAAATCTTCTAGAGCACACATATCATTATGCCATTTGGCAATCTTTAAACCAGATGGGATCAGTGTTTTCAGTGTGGTACATTATACTTTGCTATTATAGAAGCTCTAGGTAATAAATGTTTCTGCAGCCAATTTAAAGAGAATCCATTATGCAAATATAATAATACCTGCATAAAGTCCTTAGTGTTACAGTTTAGTATCATGTATCCGGCTGGTTTTAATGACTTCCAAAGATCAGTTAGTTCAAACAAGATAGAAAAAGTATATAATCAACTTGTGTGTTGCGGTTGTAGCAAAAGAGAATAGTGGCACTTAAATCTTCAGATTTATCTTTGAAAATTATTTATGTTTTGTATATGATCAGGGTTGGATTTAACTTAAGAGTAAATAAGCAGTTTCCTAGAGTTTTAGTCAAAATATTACTTTTGAGGCTTTCTCAGATAATCCCCCAAATATCTGCTTATATGAGATTAATATAAATATAACTATGCATATATAAATATATATAAACATAAAATGAATATGTACTTTATGTAGATATATGCACAGACACACGATAATTAAAGTAATGTATTTTCCTTCTATTGAACAATTCTATGATGGATATATTAAACAATATGTTATTTTTAAATGAAATGATATTATTAATGTATAGCCAAGAAGTATCAAAGTTTAAAAGAGGAATAATGCAAATAAATGTGAATTTCAGTTTCTATAATAAGTTTTATTTTATTTTATTTGTGATACTGGGGATTGTACCCAGGGGCATTCTACCTCTGAGCTACACCTCCAACCCTATTTTAATTTTGAAACAGGGTCTCACGAGGTTGATGAAGTCTCACTACTTGCTGAGGCTGTCCTTGAACCTGCGATCCTCCTGTCTCAGCCTCCCAAGTACTAGGATTACAAGCATGAGACCTCATGCTTGGTTTATCCTAAGTATTTTAAAAAATAGCCTGGTGGCCAACATGGGAGCCTGTGTCATATGGTGTGACTCACCTCTGGAAGGACCAGCTGGCAGCCCAGAGGCCTCTTCTCTGCTTTCCTTTATGTCACAGGTCAAATCCAGTAGAGGTCCCACACTATGAAAGTTTCTAGCAAGACTTCAATATTTCTGTAGCACTCATGGTTTTACAACTGCTGTTTGCCTTAGTTCTATCATCGTTCTTTCTGTCTTGATCAGTCCTTCATCCACAGAAGAAAATGCAAGACTCCATGCCTCTGCTCACACCTGGAAACTCAAGTATGTCAACTTCTTGTTGCCTATTCTTTGTCCCATATATCTTCTTCTTGAATTCCTGAAACTTTCCATTCTTCATACAGAACCCATTAATATCCCTTAAAGTATTTATTTCTTTTGAGAAAGTTCACCTACACTCTCCCACCAAGAAAAAAATTGTCCAATCCAGCTCATGTGAATAGTTTTTCACCCATTCTTTGATGCTCCCAGACATGAAGCATATCCTACCATCAAACCTCCACCTTCTTTTGTGAAATCATCTAAAAATCCTTATGCACTTCTTAGTATTCCTAGCATTTTTAATTTCCTAGTCACTGTGTGTCTCTATTAACACTGAAATTGTCTTGACAGTTTCAATATCCAAGTTAATGACCCAACTCTTCAACTAGGCCCTTGGCTTTCTCTCTTCCAGTGACCTCTACAACTCTCCCCCAGTTTACTCCATCTCAGCACCACTGAATTCATTTTTGTCCCTAGAACATGCAGGATGCCTCTGCCCAAGGGATTTGCATATACTAGTCTTCCTGTGGAAGCTTTCTCATAGATATTCCGTTTGCTTACAGTTTCACCTTCTGCATGTTTTAGTTCACTTGTTATCATCTCAGTGAGTCTCTCTCTTTCAAATATAAAGCTAAAGTCATCTCTATTCTGTGTCTTTCATCCTTCATTTATATTTTCTCATGAAATAAATATTTTACATATTTATTTTATCCATTTATATTATTCAGAGTTTGACATCCACTGGAAAATATATCCTCCATAATGGCAGATAATTTTCTGTTTCTTCTACTATTGTATCTTCAGAATCTAGAGACGTTCCTGACACATGAGCTATTTAAAAATAAGAATTACAAGTATTTATTATTCATAAATAGTAGCTACTCCATTCAACCTAGTGACTTAAAAACGACTTAATTTATTTATTCAATAGTGGATTAATAACTTAAGCAATACACCTATTAAATATGCACAACTACCTTACTTTCTGAATAATACATTTATCAAAAAAAATCTTTGGAGCTGGGTGTGGTGACATACATTGTAATCCCAGTACTAGGGAAACTGAGACAGGAGGAGCCTCAGCTACTTAGTGAGACTCTCCACAACTTAGTGAGACCCTGTTTCAAAATAAAGAATTAAAAATATGGCCAGAGTATATAGCTCAGTACAATTATATATATATATATATATATATATATATATATATATATACATATATATATAT
>PVLC010000955.1:104818-114825 GCA_004027655.1 Graphiurus murinus | reverse complement strand
ATCAACAAAATATATAATAAATAAGATACAATCCTTGATACATCCTTTACTTTCCAACAAATTGTAAAAATACCCATATGAAGTAAAATTGCAAACTATATTGACAAATGCTCAAATAACTGAATTCCTAAAAAACTATAGTTTAATGCAAAGGAAACATTTCTATATTTGTGCTGGCTAAAATGATATGAGTTCTTATAGGCAGATAAATAGTACTTAAAATGTATTAATAGTAATGCATAACTACTAAGATTAAATTCTTATTTAGGAATGGATCATTTAATAATATTTCTAATACATTTATTTATTATTTTTAATATTTATTTTAATAATAAATCTAATATATTCAGATTTCATAAAACCATAGTTGGAGATTACTCTACCCTAGACTAATCCAAGGCAATTTGAGATGCAGTTTATTTTATCTCTTACATCCCTCACTTGATTCTTTCTTTCCCACAATACTATTGGTGACTTCATGCTGGGATCTTGGTACTTTAAACATGGAACTGCAAAATTTAACAAGTGAAGTCAGGAATACCAGTTAAATTTAAATTGCAGAGAAACAATATGTAATTTATTGTAACTATAATTGTGTTTCATGCAAGAGTTGGACAAATTTATACTAAAATATTTGCTGTAACTCTGTAATTCATTTTACTTATTTATTTATTCTTTTATCTATGCAGTGTAATTATATATCATGTTGAGATTCAAAGTGATACAAACACTCATATACACATCACTTTGTATTTATCTTTCTAATTCAAATTTAACTGGACATTTTCTATTTTCTTTGGCAATTTTAGTTGGTACTCCTCTATTACTTTCCTAAAGTATCAACAATTCTGCAGGAACACACGAATAGATATAAGAAATTGCCTTTGATAGCTTAATTTCTACTCTGTTTAAAATAATAATGCCATAGAAACATCCATTTCTCTTTTCATAGAAAAATTGTGATACTGTGTTAAAGAGATAACAGAAAGGATGGAAAGTCTTTTAAAATCTTGCAGTAGAAAAATCCCTAGGTAAATATGGGAAAGTGTATTTAACTGGACTTCTGAGTTTCTTCTAGGGCTCCTCCTTTCTCTCACTTCCAATTATCCAATATACTTGGCTGTCCTACTTTGTATAGACATATATCCTGAAGAACATGAGTCCACTAACATTCTATTATCTACTCATTTTTTTTGCTATCTGCATGCACATATACACTCGGCCACATTGCTATACCAGGACAGGTGTACAATAACCATTCTTTTTTATGATGAAACAGACTGGGTCAAAAAATCTCAAGATTACTTGAAGAAAATTTTAATGAGTGTGAAAAGAAAGAAATATATTTTGAAGCCGGGTGTGGTGACACATGTCTGTAATCCCAGTACTTGAGAAGCTGAGATAGAAGAATCACAGGTTCTAGGCCACTGTGAGACCCTGCTTCAAAATAAAAATTAAAAAAAATAAGGCTAAGAGTATAACTCAGAGGTAGAATGTCTATGAGTTCAATCTCCACTACCACAATGAAATTAATATATTTTAACTTTTTCTTATTTTTTATTAAATTCAGATTTGTGATATGAGTATTCAGTCTTTTTTTTTCTCACTTGTTAGTAACAACATTCTCCTTTTGTATTCTGCTATTGAGATTTCTTTCTATAGAAACTGTGTAAAATCAGAGACGAATATATAACCCTGAAAACTGTGATATTTGACTTTCTTTAAGACAAAGACCACAATAAAGTAATATTAACACTTCCTTCATTCTTAGACAAAATTCTGTAATGCGTAGCCCAGGTCCCCTCCCGATTCAAAGACTCAGAGAGGTTCTCAAATCTAGGATTCCCAGAGCAAACTTGCCTGCAATTGATTAAATAGGCCCCCGAGAAAACTGAAGCAGTAAGTGCTGGGTTTTAGATATGGCAGAAATGTGGAGATTTTTAAAGCATTTGTCGCTTCTCCACAAATACTGCTATTCACATAACTCAGAAATCTTTGCATCGACCACTTTAACTTGAGAAACTATATTTCTCAAAAAAAAAAAAAAAAAAAAAAACAGAGCCAAGTTATTCCTTATGCAATTACCAGTGACCTGTGTTTCTTACCCTTTTAGATCTATCTCTTTACTGGCAGTTTGGGAGCCATCATCAGAGAGATGCCCACTCTGAAGTTGCACTTCACATACTCAGTCTTATAAGACTGTGCCTAGGAGCCCCCATTTACAGAGGAATGATACATGCACCTGTCGCCACCATCAACTGAACGGTAAGTTGCATTTGTGACTAACCTGGGAGTTTCCGCTATTGCTTTAAGCATGGCTTTTAACTCAGATATTTGAGTTTTCAGTTTCAAAACTGTTTCAAAGCTCACTTGGCCCAAATATTAAGTCAATTTGAAATTAAATTATATAGAATAGTGTGATAATAAATTATATAGACTAGTAGGTACAAATAAAACCAATGATGTCAAAGTAAACATTTTCTCTAGTTCCAAGTATATTCAGTGTGTGTGTGTGTGTGTGTGTGTGTGTGTGTGTGTGCATGTGTGTGTGATGCCTGGGATTGAATCCAGGGGTATTTTCACCTCTAATGTATCCCCCTAGACCTATTTTATTTATTTATTTTATTTTGAAACAGGGTCTGGCTAAATTACTAAGGCTGACTTTGGACCTGTGATCCTCCTGTCTCAGCTTCCCAAGTTCTAGTATTTCAAGTGTGTGCCAAAATGCTTGGCTCCAAGTAAATCCAATATTTTTGCTAAACTCTAGTCCATTCTATACTTTTTCTACAGTGAAGTTCTCATGTAAATATTCAATCAATTAAAACAAATGCATTTATTTATTTATTTATTTATTCATTCATTCATTTATTTATGGTACTGGGGATTAAACCCAGGAGTGTTCTACTTCTGACCTATACTATACCCCCAGCTCCATTTTAGTTTTTTTGAAACAGGATCTCACTAAGTTATGAAAGGCTTAAGTTTCTGAGACTGGCTGCAAACCTGGGATCCTCCTGTCTCAGCCTCCCAAGTACTGGGATTAAAGGCAAATGTCACCACACCCAGCTAACAAATGTTTCTTGAACATTTCATGTTAGCAGTAGAATAACAACCATGAGATTGTACAAGTAAGAAAAATGTACTGATTACATATTGTGCATATTAAAACACTACATTTCTTTTTTAATTGATAATAAAAACATGTTGACTGTGTAACTAAATGTTTGTATATTCCCATGCATTATAAAACATGCAAATAAAACAAAAATATGTTATTTATAACATGTCTTTTTTTTTTTTTTTTACCTAGAATCATGATTAGTACACCTGTGAGAAATCTATTGGGCCATCAGGGACTCTCTTTTTTTAAAATTAAAATAAGCATGATGTAGAAAATCATATATGCCACAGTCACATTGGGTATGACAAGCATATAGTGAAACCTAAGGTGCTCCAACTCTGTCCAAAAAAGGGACATAACCTAGTGAGGAAAAAAAATCAGACAAATGCAAATAACAGTCAAACAAAATAACACACTGTGATTAGAACTAAGAGCAAAGACACCAGGAAACTGATAGTGATCCATGTGAGGTTGTGAGTAGGAAGGAAAAATTGGTTTGTAAAGACCAGTAACCCTTAGAAAATGACAAAGCAGTTCCCCAATGTTAAAAAGGAGAGTTAAGATCAGAAAACACTTGGTACATCTGAGGAACTGAAAGAAAGTCTGTGTGTCTAAATTGCAGTAAGTAAATAGAAAAGTGGCATTAAGTCATTACTCTAAATGATATAGATTAGCACAGACCATGCAGAGTATCTCAGAGCCTACAAAAATACCAGATTTTCTTTTAGGTATTACTATAAAACATTGATACTAGAAAAAGACAGAATCAAGAGATGTGAACAGTGGAGAGTTTACCTTACTTGCAAGTTTATACATTAGCATGCAGAGTCAGAGTGCTGGAAGAAGACTTGAGATTCTTGAGTCAGAAATAAAGGGAATTGTTTTCCATGGCATTGTAGACATCAGAAGTATCAACACATTTGCATCATTTCCCCTTACCTCCAAGTTCCATAGCAATACACAGTCCTAGCAGATACCAGGGCAGGGAGTGGGTAGTGTTGCAGAACAAGGACTCTGAGCTGAGGTAACTGAATCTATTGTAAGGAATAATAAGAAAACTTGAACTTTTCTTCAGAAAGGACATGATATGTTATATTGAACAATAATCATTGTATTTTTGGGCCCAGATAAGATTCTTTTTTTTTTTCTTTGAAGACGCTTTCTATGCTACAATATCATCCTTGAAAAAATGGTCCATAAAAAGGAATATCAGTGCCTCTCATCAAACATGCAAAATACAAAAAAAAAAAAAATCAATGGAGAATTGTTTTCCAATAATCAGGATCTTATTTATGTTTTAAGCAAATCACTATTTCATAACAGACAATATACAGAGAGGAGGCAAATGTATGACCACTGTATTATGAGATGAGCTTGGATGGAAGGGAAGGTGATTCTGACCTGAACTAACCATTTACATTAGAAGATGGATCAAACTAAATAATTTAGCAAATATTTTAGATATAAGATTTACAGAATATTTTGAATTTAATTGAATTAATTTAATGGTGAAAACATTCAGAAGGTAAAAATTTATTGTAATAAAAATGGCTATAGGGCAAAAGGGAATAAAATAATTTTTATTGAAACAATAAAGAGTTTAGTTTTAAACAGGCTAAGCTTAAGATAAATTTAAAGTAATGAAATAATGTGCACAGATGAAGCTTAAAAGAGAGAAACCTAGGATAAGTTAATTTAAAGTCAACAGCCTAATGATGTATAAATCCTTAAGAAAAATATCCTAGCGATAAATTTAAGAGAGAACTCAAATGAATATTTAAAAAGTAATTTATAAAATATGAAAAGTGGAAGTAGGCACTTTCAAATTATCAAATAGAGATAAAAGGCAGATTATCATGGGGAAAATAGTTTAATTAATGATATAGGAAGGATTCAGACATCAACTTCAAATGTTTTTTTTTTTTGTGTGTGTGGTGCTGGGGATTGAACTCAGGGGCATTCTACCTCCAAGCTACACCCCCCAGCCCTATTTTTTTATTCTTTATTTTGAAACCGGGTCTCACTAAGTTGCAGAGTGCCTCACTAGGTAGCTGAGGCTGGCCGCGAACCCGGATTCTCCGGTCTCAGCCTCCCGAATGCTGGGATTACAAGCGTGCGCCACCACACCCGGCTTCAAATGGTTTTGAATAATAACTTTTTTGTCATCAATTTAGAAAGGTAATGGAGCAAAATTTTCTATGTGGTAAAAATTTTTAATTTTTCTTAAAAATAAAATCCCTAAGTTGAATAAATGTTTACTAAGAAATTTGGAATTACAGATGGAGTTGTTACATATTTTAAACTTAGTATTGCTCATCTAGTTTCTACATTGTATAAAAATATATGAAGGACCTAAAAATGGAGAGTAGTGAATTATAAATCAAGTAAAAGTGCATGAAATATCAGAGAGAAGTTGGTAGCAAAGGAGATTGTCAAAGTGGAGAAATAAATGCTAGAGTAAGCATTAATTTCTTATACAGTGATGACTAAAGAGACAATCTGAAAGAGAGTGAAAGGGATTAATAAAGTTACATCAAGATTCTCTAGAAGAACAAAACCAATACATAAAATGTATATATAATTATAAGAGGAGATTTATTAGATTGGCTTACAAAATCAGGAGGTGGATAGTCCCCTAGTAGCTACCTACAGGCTTGAGAGCCTGGAAAACCACTAGCTGCTCATTCTGAAAAGCTGAAAGCCTTAAAAGATAGACCAATGATGTAGCCCCAATCCAACGCTAAAGGCCTGGGAGCTACCTGGGGCGTCACTGTTGCAAGTTTACTTCAAAAGTATAAAGATTCTTGAGTCTGATGTCTGAGGGCAATGGCAGAAGAACAACTGTGGGGACAGATCCCCAGAGAGAAGGCGGTAGCCCCGCCCGACGGAAAGAAAAAAAGGCATCAAAGATGGCGCAGAGGGGAAGTGGCGAGGGGAGGGTGGAGACCTAAGAGTGTTTACCAGAGACCAGGATTGGATGAGGGATGTCTCCTCAGCGTGATCAAGACATTGATAGGTCCCTGGTAGTGTGACCAGTGCGTGATCAGCTTTTGGACTGGGCCAAAGACGCATGACCAAGATGACATTTACCCTGATTCGCCCTGCAAAGAGAGACTCTTCTCGCTCTGCTCTATATAACTCTTTGCCCCTCGTGTAATAAACGGATGAGTCCTTTGATGCTCAGTGCCCGCCGTGTGTTCATTGCGGCACGACCTTCCTTTTTCTCGGGGAACCCTCTTTTTGGGGTAGACGCTCCAGGGAGATCGGGGTAGGGGGACTCTTCGTCGGGAGGACCCCACAAACAACAAAACAAAAAACACACCTGTTTAGTCAGACATGATGGTGCAGGCCTGTAATATCAGTACTTGGATGGCTGAGACAGAAAAATTACAGATTTGAGGTCTTCCTCAGCAATTTAGACTCTCAGCAATTTAGCAAGACTGTTTAAGAATAAAGTTAAAAAGGTAATCAAGAGTATAGTCCAGAGGTAGAATGCGTCTAGGTTCAATCCTCAGTACAAAACAAACAAACAAACAAACAAACAAACAAATAAAACATCACCTGCTCAAGAAGTATCCAGCTTGTGTCCAAGTATCCAGGTGAGAATATCCTTTCTTTAGATTTTCGTTTCATCTGAGCCCCCACCCTATTGTATGATGTAACTCACTTACAGGGACAATCTTCCCATCAACTAGTTGGGCCATATGTCAATTATCCCTCGAAACACTCTTATAGGTAGACCCAGAAGTGTGCTTTACAATTTTCTAGGCATCTTTCAATCCGGTTAGCTGACAAACAAGAGTAACCATCATAGTATCCTATTTAAAATTTTTACAAATAAGCAAACTATAGAATATAACTAAAATAGTAAAATATCATAGTTTCAATATCATAGTTTCATAGTTAATAGTGTGCTGATATTACTTTCTTGGCTTTTATCATTATATTATAGTAAAAAGAGATGATAATATTAGGAAAAGCTGCATAAAAGGTATATAGAAACATTCTATTAATTTTGAAAATTTGTATAACATTATTTCAAAAACTATTTTATTTAAAAATTATCACTGGAAGCCGGGCATGGTGGCGCATGCTTGTAATCCCAGCATTCGGGAGGCTGAAACCGGAGGATCCGGGTTCGCGGCCAGCCTCAGCTACCTAGTGAGGCACTCCGCAACTTAGTGAGACCCGGTTTCAAAATAAAGAATAAAAAAATAGGGCTGGGGGTGTAGCTCGGAGGTAGAATGCCCCTGAGTTCAATCCCCAGTACCGCAAAAAAAAATAAAAATAAAAATAAAAATTATCACTGGAATGAGAGAAAGTACAGATGTTATTCTCTCATGTTATATTGGAAATATATAAAATGAAGTTAATTCTGAAAATCGCAGACTGTATTACAAAGAAACTGAGTGTTTGTTTGTTTTTGTTTTTGTTTTGTGGTTCTGGGGATTGAACTCAGGGGCATTCTACATCCGAGCTATACCCCCAGCCCTATTGTATTCCTTATTTTGAAACAGGGTCTCACTAAGTTGCGGAATGCCTCACTAGGTAGCCGAGGCTGGCCACGAACCCGGATCCTCTGGATCTCAGTCTCCCAAATGCTGGGATTACAGGCATGGGCCACTACACCCAGCTAGAAAGTGAGTTTTTGATGACATATTTTAGCTTCTAAAATAATTAACCTTGTAGACTAATATGTGAAATAAAATTAAAGTACACCATGTTTTAAACCACATTGAGATATATGCATAATATTGACAGCATTGCAACTAAAGAAAATTATTAATGTAAACTATAAATTGGTGGTCATTCAAGAAATGATTATAGACTAAAGTGTTTAGAATTATCTTGGTAACCATGAATAACTAAGAACAGAAGTATCTGAAGAAACCCAATTCTAGTAAATGAGGGTAGAACAATATAAATAGGATTTTTTTTAAGTTTAATATCACTCAGTGCTATTTTATTTTTACTGACCAAAAACATAGTCCCTTATCTCTAACATCCATCCATCACTATTATAATTGCCAGATATTCAGAGGCAAAAAGAGATAACATATTGAAGATTAAGGATGTGAAACAGACTGAAAGATTTTTAATATAATCTGTGATAATTTTATTAATATATTGTTATATAGTTATATTAGAAGAAAATAAGACAATGAAATGTAAAAATGAGTAATGCATAGTAATTAGTGAATCACTGAAGACTAAATGTAAATGACTAATATAACCATGAAGAAATATTCAGCCATTACTAATCAAAGACAATAAAATTAAAACAATATTGAATTATTTTTCATCTATCGAAAGACAGCTTTGTCAAAAACTAGTGATTTGTTATTTTGACCAGAATAGACCAAAATAGGCACCAGCAAATGGTTTTGAGAGGATATTAGCTTAGATATATCACTTCTGGGTGTATCTAAGCTAGTTTAGTGTCTTCTTTTCAATATATATGAACAAACTCTTTGCCCTAAAGTGCAACTTCTAAAAGTTTATACTTTAAATATACATATATATAAATATATATATATGTTTTTTTAATCTATACCTGTACCCAAACTAAATATAAAGAAATTCTCATTTTCTTTTTCTTTTATAAGAGTTTAAAGAAATAACATAAATATCATATATTAGGAGAATGATTAAAATGGTAGGGAATATATTCATTATATTCATTGTACCACCAGTAAGGAGATGAGAAAATCCCAATTAAAAAGGTTAATTAAATATATATCTCATATATAGTACAATTCCATTTATATGTGTATATAAATATGTAGTAATTAATTGAAGCATTACCAGGTGTAATAACTCAGAAAATGAAAGAGGTTTGAATGTTATTGAAAAGAGCTATCAGCATAAAATAATTTTATAGATGATAATTAAGGTGTTAAATTTCCATGACTAGAATATTTCGTCACATAGTTTTAATATTATATAAGTTAAGGTATAAATTTATAGTCAGGAAATAATCATATCCTTATAAGGGCATAAATTTAATCATAAAATATATAACATAATCATATAACCATAAAATATATACATAAAATAGTCATATGCCTGAAAGAGTATAAGAATTATCTTTTATGTCTGATTTTTACTCTTTACTATTGCTATTATTATACAATCACTACAACTACAACTGGTTGATATTAAGTATTTTCTAAGTGCCAGTTATCAACTTCATTTCTTTGAAAACTCTTATTAATCCCTCTCAAGATGTTTTGAAAGCATATTTCAATTGTTCTTCCCATACTGGATTAAAAAAAAAGTACAGAAATGCTGACAAATGTTCTATAAGTACATGTTGTTCACAAACAATGCAGCTGTGATTTGAACATTTTTCTCTTTTGATATGAAGTTTCTGGCCTTTAATTATTGGAGGCTACCTAATGTTTACATGAGAGTACTTCATATAAGAGGAAAATTTTGATCTCTTCTCTGGGACTCCTCAAGACGGGTGAGTTTGTACTGTACAGAGACTGAGAATACTTTGTGCAGTCCTTCTATTCTCTCTTTGACCTACCTGTTCACAGATAATAAAACCTATTGTTCTTATCTAAGCTGAGCATAAATTATTTCATTTCAACCTGCCTTGCCTCTTTGTATCTCTCTATTTATTCCAAGAAGAAGCCATAAAAACGTATATCATATAATCCTCCCTTAAAACTGCAACAATGAGCTGAGACCAGAGGATCCGGGTTCGAGGCCAGCCTCAGCTACCTAGTGAGGCACTCCGCAACTTAGTGAGACTCGGTTTCAAAATAAAGAATAAAAAATAGGGCTGGGGGTATAGCTCGGAGGTAGAATGCCCCTGAGTTCAATCCCCAGTACCGCAAAAAAAAAAAAAAAAAAAAAAAAAAAAAAAAAAAAAAAAAAA